>QYAL01000095.1:0-126741 GCA_003988805.1 Ploettnerulaceae sp. D365 | reverse complement strand
TCAATCTCTCGTCTCCTACCCAATTGAACCAATTGAACACCAATCAACAACACCAAGGCCAACTCGGAAGTACCATGGAAATAGGTACTACCGACAGTTACCTACCAAGTAGTTGGTATATGTATATGTATGTCTTACTATATCTTGTTTTGTGTTGTACAGTACAGTATCCACCACTGCATGATTTCCAATTATGCATGTATGTATGTATATATGCATGTTGAACGTCAGGGTGGATGCGATTTAATGGAGCAATTCGAGGGATGTGGATCTAGATCTAGAAGTAGATGTGGATTAAATGTGTAAGGGGTGCACGTACGTACGCCAGATCAGAATATCGTCATCCGGGCTTGGGATTTATGGAGAATTCTTTGTTTGGATTGTGCTTCCCGGTATGGTATTATTATTGTGGTTTTCTGTGGATGTATTTGTTGATGTACTGTTGATGTAATGACGATCCGACTATAAAGGAGGTGGGGCGGGGGAAAAGGGAGGGCTAGTACTTTGACGTTTTAGGGAGATGGCTGTGGTCTAGATCTTAAAGCCTCAATTTCCTCCCTGTGTACTTACTGTATTTGAGGGATCGCGGCTGGGGCGGGGAAGTAATTGTGGCTCGTGGCAAGTGGAGCTCATTAGGGATGGAGATGGAGATGGACGTATGTACATTATGATATGCATGCATGCATATCATATGTATGTGTTGTGTTGTTTTAAAGTGGGTTCTGGGAGAACATTTGCATCTTCTGGGGAATAGTTGGGGATCGTGATGTTATTGTGGGGGAGAGAGAATTGGTGGAGGAAGAGGCAATGATTGATTGGTGATGGTGATGGAGATGGTGATGGTGATGATGAAAGGGGGCATCAATGGCGTGGATATGGTCATGTGATAATTGATAAATGGGTAGGAAAAACTTCCTTTCTGGGTTTTCATTATGTTGGATGAGTTATAGTTGTGAGGTTGCAGTTCCTGTCTTTTCTCGGTGCTACAAACTGAAACTAGGTTGCATTTGGATAGATAGTATTGCGTGGATCAAGTTATGGAATAATAAAACTTATGCTTTTATGAAAGAAAAGTCTACTGAGAATGTGATTTCAGAGACTAGAATCCAGATATGCAGATATAATAAATGCATTTCAAGGTATTATTATGTTTCATAGCTCCAAACTCATAAGACCAGGTACAAGGTCGTAACTATGAATCTATGATCCAGGAAAGACAAACCTTCCCTTCACCAGCAGACTATTCACAAAGAACCAAACACATTTGCAGGTGCCTATCCAGATGCAAAAGGACCTTTATTATTTGAGGTAGCCAAGAACAGATATCCAAAATAAGTTAAAAACTCAGCTACTATAGCCTGTCAGTCTGTCATTCCCCCCTAGCGGATACCCGGCTAACCCCTCTATGCAGAAGAAAGAAATGGTCGGTAAAGTTATGAGCGTCCTCGATTGCAGGATGTAGACCTCAAGCGATACGATTAAGGGGGTTACTCCCGCCATAGAACCCCCAAAAGTACGGTATATACTTGTTACTGGAAAGAATAACATGTACAGCGCACTCCAGCACGAGAAACATGACGGGATCTTGAGCTTTTATCTTTCGAAATTTACGTAACAAATAAATAACTAGAACATCAAGACCATCCTCTCAGCCCCTTGTTAATACAGGCTAAATACACCATACAAAATTGAAGAACGAATTCCTGATAGCGTATAGCCATAGCAGTTGTCAATAGAGACTTTGGTTTCTCTGTCATGTTTGACTTGATATTGAGAATTATAATTTATTCAAGTGAGAGAATATATATAAAATGGAAGTAACACGTCATAACCCAATTATGATCGATCTGATCGCGATCAACAATAGGAAAATTGCTTTCCTCTACTTCTCTCTCTATTTTTTGACCAAAAGAACCATTTTTGCAGCATACAAAAACTTCGCTTTCATTTCTACTGTGATTACTCGCTACTTGTACGATAAGAATAGAGGAAGTGTATGGTTTGGGCCCGAGGGGGAGAGGGAGAATAGGGGTCGCCTCGCTTAGCTTTTACCCCTTTTTGCCTGCCCCCTGCAAATACTTTCCAGACAACTGAGAGAGCTATCCCTGGAAACAGCAGAATTCGCTCTAAGAAGAAAAAAGTTGTTCTGGGAATTGAGTTGCATCAACCCTAGTAGTAGTAGTAGTAGTATTCTTACTCCAAGACGGGGCTGCTAGCTGGAGGCGATATTCTACGAAAGCTGATAAAAGTTGGAAGTTTGCTCCAGCTTCATTAAGGTGGAGGTGCCAGCTTTTCATGAAGTTTATTATTAGGAGGGCCAAGAAGTAATTGTAAGAGGTGGTATATGTATAGTATTGTATAAAGCTTAAAGCACAACTCGGCCCATTGTGTCTTTTCTTGGTAATATTGATTCTGACTATGATTATGGAAGCACATATGCTGCTAGGCTATGAAAAATATCTCGACATCTAACTCACTCCCCATTCTTTCAATCCAAGATTCATAAATCCGCCCTTTGACTAGTTCTCCACTCATCTTCTCTCTCAAAGCATCAGAAGCAGAATACTAAGTCCACCAAGAGCAATATGAACAGCTCCAGAGCCAAGCCTCCGCGCCGCGTTCGTGACCTGGATAGGTGCTGAAGTTTTTGCGGTGGTGTTGGAAGAATATGTGGTTGAAGACGAAGTGGGTAGGGTAGCAACAGGCAAGTATGTGCTAGGGATATAGCTTGAAACGGAGGAGGAACTCGTCGAAGTTGAAGTCTCAGAGATCGTGCTCGTGGAGGCGGAGATGGGTGTTGTAGTGGTGGTTGTTTCCTCAAAGCTTATAGTCTCGACAATGGGAGGTGTAGTTGATGTCGCTGCCGGAGGTGGGATGACGCTCAGAGTGAACGTGGCTCCGCACTCGTCCAGAGTTGAGCCAACAGGGCAGCAGCCTGCATCTGTGCAGTAGTAGTCTGCTGGGCAGTATTCTACATAGACGACTTAGTTTCGGCGTGCGATATGACATCGATGTGGGGTAACTCACTTCCGTTTGAACAGCAGCTTTCTCCTGCGCTGGGGTTGTAGCAGGTGGGGAAACTGATGCAATGGATGTTCCCTGGACCACAAGACTTTTCACATGTTACTGGCGCTGGGACCGGCTTACAGATGGTCAATTGACGCTCCATCACTCCTCTAATAGCCATCAGGGAGGAGCGTTGACCAGCTGTGATGGCTGCAACTGCCGAGGCAGCGCCGAGGAAGAGGATGGTGGATGAGAAATGCATGATGATTGACCTTGGTATTCAGATGATACTGTGGCTAAGCGAAGCGACTGCTGATAATACTGAAAGTGGTTCGAATGATAACAACGAATGTTGAACGCAGATGCTGCCATTTTGGAGGAGGTTCTATGCTTCTTGTATACCCATGAAATTGCAGGAAGAACTGGTTGCATGGAAGTGTTTCCGTGTCTCTTACTTCTCACTCCTTCAGGATCATGGCGCATCGCGACCAGAGGAGAAGATCCTTGCTATATGTCGAGGTGCCTAATATTTTGTTTGCAAGCCAAGCCTCTTGAACGGACGTATCTGATTCGAAACAGCAAACGTCTAATTCTCTAAGGCCACCAATCGTGACAGAAGCGGATTAGCACGACTAATTTAATTTCAGCCTTGGGGCTATTTAAAGGGGTTGTGGAGGCTCAGCTCTAGATGCAGGTTATCGGAGATCCAGGTACACGGGATCTTCCCGCTACCAGGAGGAGGATTCAGATATAAGGCTGATTGGAAGAGTCGGACAAGAGTTTAGGTGCATTACCGCATGTCTGTCTTACACTGCGAGGTGAAACAGAGGATATTGGCATCTGCACGCCACGATGTTCAGCTACAGGCTTGGTGTTGTACGCAAATGATGAAAATTCTTGGCGGAGAAGCTAAGCGGTCGAAGGTTGGCTTAGAAGAACTAAAACTTGAAATTACTTTGTCAGATAACCTCGTAGAGTATTTCCAGGGCTGATAGCCTTCCCAAATAGAACATCCGAAGAGCTACGTGAGAATGAAACTCACTGGGGAAGTATACTATAGGGTCTTCTTCTTTCCCCTTGACAATGCAATTACCCGAGGCTATTGTTTGCTCCAGACACGACTTGCTAAAGTCTGGCACAATAATTAGTAGATGGAGATTTCCACTTTACATTCAACCTTTGTTTAAATAGGTACTCGCTCACTACCATGACATCGCTCTTGCCTCGGTTTGTATTCCACGGGATTTGCATATCGATCACTCCACAGCAGCAGCACTGCTAGCTCAATCTCACATCCCATTTTCCTAGTCGTAATATCTGGCCTTCACTCCCTTGATGATTTCCTGTTCTCCAGAGTTTTCTTTTAAACCACCGGCTTTACTTACATTTTTTGCGACCCGCGCCCTTACCCACTCTCCAGCTGTCAGTACCGGTCCTTCGACCTGTCCATCAAGCCCCAGTCTCTTCAACACGGGACTTGGTACAGTCTTCAATTGCAAGTCATCTTCGGGACGAACAAAATACAAAACCCCGAGTCGATCAAGGTGAGCTTGATCCGGCGGTGGAGCAACGACTCTGTGAATACTGCTCTTGAGATAACCGTTGGTAAGGAAAGACAAGCTGTCAGCAATGTTGACTGTAATACTAGCCGGGTAGGGTTTGACATATTTCCACGTCTCCTGTGGAGTCCGGACCTGGAGAGCAGCAACTGGTTGACGAAATAAAAGCGTTAGGCTGCCAAAGTCCGTGTGGCCTTTTACCCAGACATTATTGAGCTTCTCATTCGCTTCCGGGGTTCTTGCATGGTATTTCATATATCGCAGATGACAATCACTCTTTGCTGAGTAGCGATGAGTTCTCAAGAAGAAGTCTTCTGGTAGCTCAAGAATGATCGCAAAGAGAACTAGAAGCTTGGAGACAACTTCTTCGTGGATGTACTTCCCAAATCTTGAGATTTCGGACCAGTTGTCCTTGATCAAGGTTGGATGTGGACGTTCATACTGCGCGATGAATTTTGGGATGTTATAGATTTCCGTGTTGTCGAATTGACCTAACATAGTAAGCAGGCTTGTCTGCAGTGATTTGAAGTTCAAGCTGCTACTGAGGTGTAAAACTGTCTGGGACTTACTCACCGGGTGCAATTTCCCGAATCGCAAGTGGCTTGTAGCCATTATATCCTCCATTCTCTAAGTCCGCCCGGTATTTGATCTTCTCTCCGGTCTCTAGATTGAAAAACTCCTTTCCGATCGCGAATTGACGATCAACCTCCTCTTGGCTGAGCCCAAAATTGATGATGTAAAAGAATCCTGTCAAAATTACCAGCTGTGCTGTAACTCACGGGACTTTTCCTACTTAGTACCTACCAATTTGCTCAATGGCTTGTCGAAGCTGCTCAGCCAATACCTCTTTTCCATCCGGAACATCAAACTTTGAAAGATCAAGGGTTGCAAGGTCAGCCCAGTCAAGCTCGTGGGTTGTTTCTGCGGCTTGAGTATACAAGGGAATGCTCGTTGAGGTTGAGGAACTTGAGGTTTGATCTTGAGATTGTGACATTATGGCAAATAAAATGCTTCAAGGAGCCTCTACGTTAGCTAGCTTTCGAGACCGAAACACAACAGATTGCTACAAGTGGGGTTCTTCGTGCTCAAAATATCAATAGTCGTCTGTGGACTTGTTTCTCAGTCTCCTCTGGCAGGGTCGCCACTTCGAAGTGCGACACATAAACGGGTGCCCGACTCATAACACACCTAGAAAAACAAGCAGAGGTAGCAGAATAGAATCTGGCATGTACTTTTACCCGCTCCTCTTAATCTATCTTCAAAATGATGTTAAATTGTATACAAGAACCAGAGATGTCGCAATCGTGGGGTTATATCGCGAATCACGTGGGGGTATATAGTTTCACCCAAATGAGTCCTGGCTGCATTCTTTACACCAAGTCGGGGCTTCCTCCTTCAATATAGCCATTGAGGAAATGAGAAGCATAAGTTATATAGAGCATCAGTGCTATGTGTCTTATCATAATGCTTGTTGGACTCTTTTCTTGCCCGTTGGAAACTATATATAGAGATCCAATCCTTGCGATAATCAACACAAACTGAAAACAATCAATGACTACCAGAGGAGGGAAGTTGGGATGCGTTGTGACCAAAGAAAATCCCGAGTAAAGACAGCATGTACGAAACTACCAATCCCACCTAGAAATTTTCAAGTCATTCCTGTCCTTCCTAGATCACAAGTTGAACTCACCATCATGTCTATCTCGAAGACTGAGGAAGTAGCGGCAATACTGCAGACAATTTTATCATATCCTCATCCTCTGCGGGGTATATATGCTAGCCAGACTGCATGTATTAACAGACTAACATTTTGATTGCTTCCGTGCTATTTTAGCCGAAGGCTCTTTGGTACATTTCTCCCTTGAGCCCCTTCTTCCCTTAGTCGAATCTGTTCTTTTTTTTTCAGCGAAAAGACTTTTCTACATTATTCTCTGCCCAACAGTTATATTACATCATTCGACAAGGGACACTTCCGCAATGTATAAAGTTCGATTGATGACTTATGAACAGAGAAAATCAGCGTTACTGCTTCAATCTACTTCAAAGCAATTCATACATTCCCTTCTATTTTGAAACCATGCGAATGACTGCGCTCTAGAATACTTGTAAAGCTCAAGAAAAACACACGCAATATAGTATGCTGATCAGGATCTAGCAAGGAACGATCTAAAGCCACATCCTACTACTGAGTCATATTTTGATATCCCCCATCCACAACCATAGCAGTACCATGCACATAAGTTGCAGCTTCGCTCACCAAGAACAAAATCACATCCGCAACCTCATCAGGATCTCCTATACGCTTCAGCGCCGTGCCCTCTGTAACCGCTGTCCTGAACGACGGGTGGCCGGACACCGCGATGGCTCGCTCAGAAAGCGGCGTGTCAATCGCCCCAGGACACAAGGCATTGATACGAATCAGGGATTCCCCATACTCATTCGCTATGAGAAATATCATTAGAATAAATCTCCTCCTTTACAAAGTCCGAGGATATGTAAGGTCGTAATTAACTTACCTGCACTCTTGGTGATTCCAACAGCTGCGAACTTGGATGCGTTATACTCGACCTGACCAGGTGGTGCTGCGAGGCCGGCAAGAGAGCATACGTTCACAATGGCTCCGCGGCCCAGGATTCGTGACCTAGATGTTCCCTGGATAACGATTGGATCTTGTTTGAGCATGACCTGGACAGCAGCTTTCGTGTGGTATAAAATGCCTCTGGCATTGGTGTTTTGGACATCGTCGTACAACTCCAAGTCATTGTCGGCAATGGGTCCATGCATGGCAAATATCTACAAATTCCACGTTAGTAAACGTATGTTGCATGTGAGTGTTTAATAAGAAGGTAGTCCTCACTCCAGCAGTGGTTACACTGTAGTCAATCCTTCCAAACTTAGCGACGGCCGCTTTGAAGAAGCTATCAACACTATCCCAGCTCCGTACGTCGACATGAGAGGCGGTGACGGAGAACTTGGGGTTCGTAGCAACCTCCTTGACTTGAATCGCTGTTTCTTTGACGCCTGGTTCGTTGAGGTCGCCCAAAGCTAGTCCGAGGGCACCAGTACGGGCAAAGGCTAAGGCTGTTGCTCGTCCTATTCCACTGGCTTGGATATAATCAATACGAGGGTACTTCACTTTTTTTTAAATGATGCGCAAAGTATCTTACCAGAGCCAATGATCACTGCTACTCCTGTAATGTGTATTCCAGACATTTTGATATAGTAAAATAGAGGTGCAAAGTAGAATGATTAAGAGTCAGGATGGTAATAAGTGCGTATTTGTAAAAGAATATCGTTTGATACAAGAGAACTCTTTGTGGTATGTGTTGCTTTTCTGCTGTCTCTAATATGCACGATGGAGACTTTTATACTTGAATCATTTTCCTCAATGAGTAGCCAAGTCTCACCTACCTAGATACTCAAGGAATAAGCCATAAGGCTGAGCAACTTTTCCGAAGTTCCGACAAAGCCAGTACAAATGTTTGTAGTTACTAGTAGTTCGTATCATGAGAAACATTAGCTCGTTCTTACCTTGCAAATCTTACAATTCTTTCAAGGGTTGTGTTCAGGACTGTGTTGAGGCTGAGGTTGAGTTACTGGATCTCACATCATCCAATCAGCCATTTCGGGATACTGTACCCATATTTTGCGGCGAGTAAATCGCAGTCAGATGTGTGACGTTATTTCAAATGATATCGTTCCTAATCTAGATTTTCCTCCGCGAGGGTTGCCATCACATGAACGATGCTCGTAAGTGATCGTGGTCACGTTGTGGCGTTGATGACAATTTGGTGAGATTGTGAGCACGTATTGCCCAGGCATACCTCCTTTCAAAACTCCCATCAAGCAACTGTGCTATTTTTGTTGTCAGTATTATTCATTAGGTAATTAATGTATCTTATTATCTGCTTTAATATGTCCACCTTTTCCAAACCAAAAATCTTCGATTCGCTTAGCAATTTTGAACTTTCCAGCATGGCAATATATTGATCAGAAAATATACAGTGCATGAGTTAAATCACTTTTAATCTAGTCGAGACCTGGGAAGCCTTGTTTGCTGTGGAGGTAAAGTTCGCAGAGATCCCGAAAGGCAAGATTCCGAGTTCGTAAGCTTACCAGGGCTCGGGCAAAGGAACGATGTGGATGGTAGTAGATATTACATTCTCATCGATTGCAAGGGACAATCAAGTAGGATGTACATAACTCCTGTAATTCGCTGATATCAGATCGCTATACTAGTTTATATCTCTGATATCCGTGTTGATAAACTGGAATGGTTCCTCGGTAGACATTCGGAAATTCGAATTTGGGACAGTCCCAAAAGCCTCTTGATGAACTCGTCCATTCCCCCAGTATAAGATTTCAGTTAATCCCTCAGATAATATTGTATTCATTTGAGATTTCCAAAGACACGATCGCAGATTTCTACGACTTCCTAGAATTTGGTTCTAGTTGGACCAGGTACATACTCCAGACATTATTTCCAGAGCATAGAGGAGTTTCGAGTTAATTTGACCCTGGAAGAAATATTTCAGGCCGAAGTTTGTACGAGTACTACAGATGACGCTGTTACCAAATATCCTCAGGCCTTCAGCCCTTAAATGCATTCCTCAACCTCGTTAAAATCTCCTTTGAAGCTTCCCAAGCCCTCGACTTCCTCCTCACGGTAGTCACGTTCTCGGACTTCATCAACACTCTCCTAACCTTATCAATCTCCTCACTCGTCAACCCACATTCAGTCCGAACATATCTCTCTGCACCACCCCACTTCCTCTCCACCATCTCCAGCATGGCCAACATACTCTCCGGTCTAGCACCAACCATCCTCTCAGCACGTTCCCTTCCACCTCCTCCAGAGCGAGCAAAGACCGGGCTCTTCATCAATCGGTTGACGACGCTATCTCGGATGGGACGCAAACCGATGTTTGAGAGTTGGTATTCTTCGGCTATGAGCTCCGGTCTGACTCCTAGGAGGGAGAGAATGATGCCGACGAAGACGCCAGAGCGGTTATTACCAGTTGTGCAGTGGATGTAGCAGGCTGTTGGAGATTCGGGAGACATGGCTGCTATGTGCAGGAGCATGGTTCGACATGCGGGTGCGCCGTAGGTGAGGATCTCGGTGAAAGCTTCAACAATTCCCTATAAGATGTGAGAAAACCGTGTTCGTAATAATGAGATTTAAATCTCTATATTGATATAATACCCCGACTTTAGCTTGCCACGCATTCTGCTATGCTATACAAGTATCAGGAGAAAGTAGCCTTGTCATACCTCTGTTCCATCACTTGCATAAAGCACGTATCTCGCAGCCGCTTTCTCAGGCGAGTACTCCCCATCCGGAAACGCAGGACACCACACTCGCTGAATACCATCAAGATCCTTATACCCACCAGCTTTTTCGATCTGGCCCTTCGACCTGAGATCGAAATCTGTAGTGACACCCAACTTCCTGAGCCTTTGCACTCCCTCAACAGTTACCGAAGTCGTATCCGGACCCCGATAAAAGATCCCCTTTCGAACTGTAGAAACCACATTCCCTTTCCCATCTTCGATTGACCAGCCCCCGATATCACGGAAATTCGCAAGGCCAGGTATATCCACGAAGGGAGACTGGAGCTCCGCCTGGTCGGTCATTGGGACGTCACGTGTCGTGGCTCGCCGCTCGCCAAGCGTAGGAAACAATGGCGGACCCAACTCTTAGGACTCTGTGAAACAGCTCAATGAAACAGGCTTATCAGGCTCTCGAAGTGTTTTACAATGTGTCTGAGGTAACACCTTGTGTGTATCCCGCCTTCTTCCTATTCGGCCTAGCTTCTGCTGCACTTTGTCAACCTCGTGATCGGTCCTGCACGAACAGCTGCTTTTGGTGAAGATGCCAGAGGTTTCGATGTTTTGTTGCACATCGACATGCATTGGCCGGACATGGGCTTGACTGGCTGTCAGTTGCTGATGCGAGAGTTGCAGTCATCCGGCCATTGGTGGCAAGTGTGTTCCGTCATCGGATGTTTGTCTGGATTCCCTGAGTGGACGAATCATGAGGCAACTGAGTCACTTGTCTTTGGTGTACATCGAATGAAATATCATTCCTTGTGGCATATGCATGTGGCCGTTGTTTATTGTTAAGATGCATCGAGGTGTGGGAGATGACTCGCTGACTGGGCGGGCACTATTTCCCCAGGTGAAAGTGGTGGTGGGGGCTTAGCGAAGGGCTAGCGAACGACCCCCTTTTTCCTTTCTCTCTGTGTGGGTCAAGGCTGCTTTGGCATATAAGGTAGAATATATTAGGAACAGCAATGGCATCAAGGATAAACTTTTAAAGGAAACATTTGCTTGACTAGTTATTGTGATCGAAAAATAATACGGTGTAAGCTCTATTCGAATTCCAGTACCATGCTCCATCTCTCAGTGAAACAATCGAAGGCTCGCCGAAGATATTATCTGTATAATTCTAACCTCCGTAATAACCGTCAAATCTCTTTAACAACCCAAAACAACTTTGGCGTCAATGACCGCGGTGATCCCATTCTTAACCGACTCCACAGCCCTCGACAGAACGTCCTCCAAATTCGTTACATTCTCGACCTTTTCGGCAAAAAGGTTCCCACCAGCAGCTGCTTTTGCAATACCTGCATAGTCCGGCGATGGACTGAATTCGATGTTGAGTTCTGCGTTTGTTGCTTTAGAGCCAAGACCATCAGGGTGAACAAGAAGCATCGATCTTCGAGGTGCGTTCCATCCTACTTGTGGTGAGCAAAGATCTAAGAATAGTGTATCGGGAAGAATTTACCTTTATTATTGAGGATAATTGTAAGAACGGGGATGTTATAGCGTTGTGAGATCCAGTAGACACTGCCAGGAACGGAGAATAAAAATGTTCCATCTCCTACAATCGCAACCACAAATTTGCCCTTTCCCGCGCCGTTCATATGTTCACTAGCGAGTTTTATACCCAGTGCTCCACCGCCAGACCATCCAAGTCCACCGCCACCGCAATTAATCCACGATCCTGATATAGTTGCTTGGATATTGTCCGCCACGAACAGGGTGTTAGTGACTGCTTCTATGGCAAAAATGGTATCTTTGGGCACGAGTTTCCGAAGAGTGCGACAGAGATAGCCCGTTCCGAATGTTCCGTCAGGTCTGGGTTCTGCTGCTGCAGCAATATTAGAGAGGCGTTTGTTGTGCGATTCTGAGAGGGCATCCCATCTTCGGTTATAGACTTGGGTATTGACTTTCTCGGAGAAGGAGGCAGAGATGTAGCTAGTGAGCTGGGTTAGGGAGGTGAAGCTGTCGGCTCGGTATCTGCTCAGGGCATTGAGATAGAATATCGGCATTTGGCTGATTATTGTTAAACAAGATGCATGGTACTCTTCGCTCCGCATGTACTCACCCTTTGAGAGGATCAACATCTATATGATAAATCTTGGAACCTTCTTTAGGATGGCATTGCGTATTGATCCAGGGAACATCTGACCTACACATCAGCCTCGATCCGTGAGCCCAAATAAAAGTCTGAATAATTACCACAGTCAATAACAAGAATAACATCCGCTGTCTTGATAGCCTCATCAATTCCAAACTTCAACCCAAGCCACGCTCGATGATCAGCAGGGAAGCACATGTCGCTTCCACCAGTATCCAGCACCCTCAAACCCTTCACAGCATCTGCAAGTTTCACCAAAGCTCCAACAGACTCATGATTTCGACCAGTGTAGCCAACAATGACTAATGGTTCCTTGGCCTCCACCAATGCCTCTGCAATAAGTTTCACAGCATTTTCTGTCAACGCGGCCGGTTCTACTGGATTCCAAAACGCTTGTTCTAACTTATATGGGGTCAGATCCTCCTCCATGACCTCTCTCGCACCCGTCAAATACACCGGACCGGCTGGTGCACTGCACGCAAACTGTAGCGCTCGATTCACAATCTGCTTGACATTCTTACCGGTCTTGATTTCTGCGGTATATCTGCAATACTGGCCGACAATAAGTTTTTGGTCAGGAACATCTTGGATCCAATGAATGTATTCGGTGCGAGAACCACGCAGCTCTCCTTCGATTGTATATGGTGAGAGACCGGCGAAGATCAGGACTGGGGCTCGTCCGCAAGAGGCGTTGTGTACCGCGGCACCCAGACCTTGAGTTCCTACGTCAACGTGGACAAGTACACATTGGGGTTTTCCGGTGAGGCGGGCGAAGCCATCGGCCATGGATAATGCTACCATCTGTGAAAGTGAGTGTGACATGAATATCTCGAGAGAGAGAGAGAGAGAGAGTACAAACCTCGTTGGGACATGTAATAATTCTGGGGAAGAGACCTTGTTTCTCGTTTTGGCCTTTGACTATAGCTTCCATGATAGATGGATGATCTGATCCCAGGTTCACGAAGCAATGGGTAACCCCAGCCTGCAATCACAACATCACCTCAGTTTGCATCAACTAAACTCTTCGAGAACGGTGACTTACCTCCCAAAGGGCCTCGAAAAAGGCGAAAGATGCTGTATACATTTTGACGCTTTTCCTGGCTTGCATTCCAATTCGAAAATGTGGAAGAAGGCATAAGAAAGTATGTCATTGAAACAATCCCCATATTCCCCATTATATCCATGTTTACTCCCACGAGGTGGGGGAGGGGCAAATTTGGCGGGGTAAGTCCGCCCAGCTTTTCTCGGGACATTGGCCGGCTCGTCGTCCATTGTTCCTGCTGTACGTAAATTAGTTCAGCAGAAGGGCGACAAGGAGCAGCACGGATGATGTATCAATATAGGGGAAATAGCGAAATATATATATTTTTACGTATTTTGATATATGTCTCTGTTAGGCACTTGTCCAATTGAAGAGGAGGATCAGAGAGGAGATGTTCGAAAAAGTTATCGATGACCATGGTATTAAATAGTCGAACGATGTTGTATTCTCGAGGCCAAATGCAAGCTTAATCTCTTCTTTAAAGGTATAGACAGGGTCTGCAAGGTACCTCGAGCTACAGGAATTGGCATATGTTCTGGGAGTAGTGCCCTGCATTTTTGATGTAGGAAATTGACTTGTGAGGAGAGGACGAGATTATTTGAGGATTCACAGCTTTGCACTTTTGGCTGACATGTCAGCGAAATAGCTAAGATGATCTAATATTACCAAGTTTACTGGAGCTAGAATCATGAATTCCAAGGAGACAAGGAAGGATCTCTTGATATTCGGTATTACTGTAGCCTATAAAATTGCTTCGAGACTACAATGCTGGTCATGCTCATCAGCGTATTCTCTATCCAAATGTGCATAGCATTCACTACAGCATCCTTGAAATTGGACAAACTTATTGGTCAATTGAACAGTGAGTTTTTCAACTTCTGCCTGTGGCTCTACCGGGACAATTGGTGCTTGTGAGTTCAGCTTTTCAGATTCGGGTTCCAAAATGTCCATAGAGGCTGATCCAATACTGGTGGCAGAGCGCGATAGACCCTGCAGAAGGGCTGCATTGGCGCGGACGAGTTGTGCATTGGTCCGGAAGATAGGGGAGGTATGGAATTCTGCCGGATCTGCATTGTTTGTTTCCGACCTATAACCCCAAGTTAGCAGCTGCTCTTCACCAAGATATTTTTCCTTACCTCAATTTTTCCTCGCGATTTGAATTACAATGCAATCGCTTTGGTGACCGAAGATCAACGCCGGAGTCTCTATCAGAAGGAAAGTTTTCTTTTCAAACTTGGTGTGAGTTGTTGGTGATCGATGGCCACAGTGGAAGAATCCGGAGCTTTGAATGCTTTCAAGCTTTTGATGTCCTTTGAACATGTATTTATAATGCGAGCCTGCTTTCGCGTATGGACTTTCTCCCTGGTCAATATTGTCAAAATATCTTGGAGAATCTCTGTCGCGATATTGCGATCACCTATCCTCGCTCGGAAAAGGGCATATTCACGTCGAGTAGAGAGAGTAGCGTTATTGAGTGGTCCAAGTTGCTCGCTGAATTGAGCAATAGCGAACTCGAAGGCGTGTGCTGCGTCATACGGATTCGATCCCAGGGATTGCAGTATGAGACCCTTCTGACGACTGAGCTGAGGACACCGGCCAGTTTGGGTCATGGTATTTGTAAAATGTTCCTCAACTAAATCAAGCGCTTCATACGACCGCCCATAATTACGAAGGATTTTGACCACAGCCAAACACAGTTCTGGTACCAAGGAAGTGGTTGCCTGAAGAATTTCATCCACAAGAGACCCAATATTCGGCGCCGAATATGCAACTTTGAGCAAACGAGAAAGTTCCAATTGTGTCTCTACGTCCATCACAGGTTGTTTGGCTACATTTTTGCTGAGGTTTCGGTCCGAAGGTAAGACGTTGGAAAGTTTTTGGAATCCTAACCTTGCAGCCTGCATAGTTCATAGAAGTTAGCCAAATTTACAAAAAAAACGAGAGATATATTCCGTTTAGGCGCACCTTTGCTGCCCGAGCATCCAAAAATATTTCTCGCATGTTCCTTAAGTCAAGCTTCTGCAATCTTTTCCAACAACGCTCAGAAGTTTTATGTTTCAGAGCTGCATCACTCAGGTCGATCACCATGTACTCTACTGTGACTTGTTGAGTATCTTCCAGCATAGTACGGTCTAACAAGATATTATCAGCCTTGAGATCTCGGTGGCATACGCTACTATCGTGAAGCGTTTGTATGGTTTTGAATAAGTCTTTTTCCAGTTCGGCAAGACACGCATTGTTCAGGTCGTTGATAATAGTGTAAAGTCCAACTCTGCTAAACTCCTCCAATCCAAGTGCCAATTTGTAAAAAGTACAAGGGCCAATATGTTATCGTTTGACAATTCGACGGGGTCGAAATTCGAAGGTTAATAAAACAGATTTAGGGAGGGCAAAGGTGCTAAAATATCGAGGTAGCTTGAGATATGGAGATGGTTTGCTTCGAAGAAGATGCTCGTAAGTTTCCTTTTCTTGCTCAAAGAAAGCCCTGTCACGGTACTGGATCGCCATGGTCTTAGTACAGAACATAACGTCAACAGGAGCGTGCACATACGATTTTCAGCGCGACGCGTTCCTCTCCAACAATTGTGGCATGGACCTGGGCGCGCGACCCATCACCTATATAGTGGCCAATGCTTTTGACTTCGCGCATCGTATACTTTCAGAGAATTTGAAGCCGAAGGTGAGGTGACGATTTGAATGGCTGCAAATTGTTGGATAAATGTCACACTGCTTGACCTCACCTCATTTACCAACCTCGCCAGCCTTATGGCACCCAAAGCGGCGCTAAGCTGGCGATCTATGCTATGTCACCCGTCCTCAACGTAGTTTGGCGGGCCGACTATTATTCCGCGATTACATCGGTACTACTACCCGAATACTTTTGCACGAACAAGGAACCTGTTAATCAACTTTATATATTTTATTTTCCGATAGCGCATAATAGTCGGTTAAACACTATAATTCTGTGAGTTATTTAATATTTAGAAAAGACGTTATTTTTGCTTGATTTTCTACGAGATTGTGCGAATAAAATTTGATTTTCGTAAAAATTCGCACTAAATTTGAGCGCGGACACCTCGACCTACTATTACATGTATAGCGCAAACATCCCGTCGTGTTCCATCAACGAAGAAAACAATGCGATCTAATCAAAAAAAGCAAATCGATCCAACCAAAACATTCTCATATCTTCCTCAAAATCTTCTACTCCCACCGAAAGAGTCCATCGTCATAAAGAACTCTATGTCTCCGATTCCCAGGTCCAACTGAAAACCTTCTCTTCGGCATCTGCCTCTCCCTCAACCTTCTCTTCATCTCCTCCTCTTCCCTCTCCTCCTCCAGCGCCCTCCTGGCTACTCTGTCCCTTTCCTCCGCCCTCCTCCTTATTTCACTCTCACCAATAATTGCTCTCTCCCCTGCAAGCGCCCTCGCATCTCTAATAGAAAGGCCGCCCATCATGCCCTGTAACGCTCGGCTCTGATCAATCACCGGTCGCAGATACTGCCTCTGACTCAATGGTCGAGGTGGAATCGGCACAGCTGGACGACGTCGGATCTCCTCATCCTGCTTCCTGATTCGCTCTTCGCGACGATGCTCTGCTTCGAGCGTCGCGATCCTTTGGTCCCGTTCAACGGCGATTCGGCGCTCGAGTTCTTCCGCCTCGCGCCGTGCACGTGAGTCGAAGGATGTATGGGAGGATGAGGGTGATTCCCACTGGAAGCTGGCCCGGTTTCTGGATTGGGAGCGGGCACGTCTCTGGGAGGGACGGTCGCCGACAACTGCTCCAATGGAAGGGACGCGCGGGTGGTGAAGATGAGGGCGCTCGTCGACTATGATAGGGCGACCTCGTTCGCGAGGGATGGCGCCGTCGATGATGAAAGGTGGTGAGGCAGGAGACGAGGGCGCGGTGAAGGTTCTGAAAGTTTGGGGTGGTGTTCTCGGGGTGGGAGGAGAGTCGACGATGATGATGCGTTCCTTTCTATGAGTACGTGTTGGTCTCAGTGGCGCAAGATCATATCGTCGTTTTGTGGACTTGTGTCGATGGAGACGTCCGTCCTCTGATGAGTGATCACCTGAATTGCGGTGATGAGAGCTACCCGAGGAGCGCGGTGGTGTATTTGGGAATGTGCGTTGGTGAGCGGTCATCATGTACTCTGTGGTCGGTTCGCCGAATTGGATCTTTCGGACTGGGTTCTCGTTGACCGAGAGTTTCTGGCATGGACGACCCAGGTGTCCATACTGGCAGAAGGCGGTTTGACGGAATGAAATCTCCTTGCCGTCTGGGTAGCGGTCGACATAGACGTTCGTGACGCACATTGTGACGGTTGGTTGAACGTATGGGCTAGATGGCTGTGGTATTTTGTTGATGATAGTGGTATGCCGAGTGGATCTCGGTCTTGGTACCAGTGGAATGGGTCTCGTAGGTTTGAGAGGACAGTCCCTGGTAATATGGAATGGATTCTCTAATACGAGTATTGTTCCTTGTATGAGGTTCCAAGATGTGCTTGGAAGATTGTGATCTGTTGGGGGTTCAAGGAGCTCTTTATACAAAGACTCTTGAGGTAGTGGTGTCAGTCTCCGAAATCAGGGACGAATACTAGTCGCACTTCTGGTTCGATCCGATGTACTAGAGACATGGGGACGACATGTATATAGAATGTCGTGTATTTGTATGTTGAGAAGGGGTGATGTACTGATCGGGTTGAGTGAATGCGATGTCAGAAGTTGAGTCTCTGTGTAATGTGGGCGAGGCTGTAAACAAATAAACGAAGCTTGAGCAGCTGAGTGGCTGGATTCGCCTCTTTGCAAGATGGATAAAGTAGGTAGACGGTGGATGAATTGAAGGATGATACGATGAGAGACGAGAGAGTGCCTGAATGGTGGGAATGGCACGACTTATATGTACGAAGTACAGTATCCTGGGTGTGTGTCTTGGAGGTCAGTCATACGGCCACAGCTACTACTGTAGGCAGACAGTCACATAATTGGGGGCCTTTTTTTTGGGTTGTCTCCTAAAGATGCGAACCACTGTGAGCGAAAGGGGGATGGTCTGGTGTGGGTACAGTACAAGTACTAGCTAGGGTAATGGCAGCACCAACCACAGCCCCCGGCACAGGCTGAGAGGCTGAGCGGTCAGCCACAGACCGAACTACAGTATTGTACTCGAGGTAGTCAATTGCAAACAAACATGGATGCAAAAGGTGCAAAGATGCAAGCTTGCATTGCATGACTCACTAAAGAAAGAAGAGAGACTAAAGCTTGTCAAAAGGAAAGTAAGCATATATATTACTTGGCAGCTGTGGCTGTGACCATACTATGGTCGAACCTATTCAATTCACGTAAAATCAAAGGCAATGATGGATGATGTATTCGGACTTCGCGCGCGGGAGATGGGCATGGGAAAAGAAACATACTGTACGGTACAGTACCTTGGTGTGGGATACAGTACCAGAATAGAAACATCGAAACATCGAAACATCGAAACACACCGAAACATCGAAACCTCGTACTGTACACCAGGATCCGTCATCACCCACCCCCTCGGGTCGGGTCGGCGCGAAGATACACAGTAGGTACTGTAATTCTCTCCCCTTTCCTTCCATTCAATGGCTCAAATCATTCCAACAAGCCAACATACTGTACATGTACATGCATAACAGCCGCGCAATGATTCTTATGCATGATGTTTCAAAGCTGCAGAGAAGCAGGAAGTTTAAAGTTTAATTTTTGTGTTTTAGAGGGGCGGAAATCTGGCCAAAACCCGTTCGTTGTCAGATCATCACCAATCACTCCTTCGAGTTTAGGAACTTTTGCGACAATATGTACATTTTAAACGACAGCCCCCTTTGTTTCCTCTCGGCTTCGGGGATTTTTCGCTTATAGTATTGTATTCTATTTCGAGAAACTTGTAACAGTGAAAGTGAAGGGGAAGGACAGTAAATCGTAGTAACAATACGTGGACTTTGTTGGCTTTCTATTTATGAAATTTCTTGCACAGTTGCACTAAGGTGAATTTCATTATACAATACAGTACATTAATGAAACGCGTGTACTTGTTGGCTTTGGCTTGCGCTTCCCAGTTTTCTGCGCCTGGTAACTCATACATTGTACAGTACCGGCTTCTGCACTCAAATAATCTGCCAGCTTTGCTTTCACGCAGAAGGGCGTCACTGATCGAGGCATTACAGTAATCCAACACTCCATTTAAATTCCGTCTATGCTATCCATCTCCCCTCTCTCATATCTCCACCCCCGCGGCGGCTCTTCCGTAGAGTCGCAGTCTCAGCCCTCTTTGGCGTCTGTCTCCGTCCTTTTGCATCCATTTTATCCAACTGCACGGTTCATCACAATAATAATGACGGAGCTCTGCAGCGGCTACTGCAGAAGAGCATCAACTGGTCAATGGCCATGGGAGAGTGGAGGTTTTGGCGGGGGAGGAGGTGGCTTGATGCTGCGGGAGGCTGTGCACCTACAGTTACAGTGGGCTGGAGTTGAAGGGGAGAGAAGACCTGGTTGGTTAAGATCACGACGTTTGTGATCGAGCTTATGTGAGATGTACCTGTACAACATACAATACAATAAGATACAGTACTATGATATTGAGCACAGCCGGAGAGGAGAGCTCGTTCTCATTCGCGCCACTTACGAACTTTGTGTTTTGCAGCAAAAGTACAGTACAGTACAGTAGTGCCCGCCATCAATGATGCCCATGCCCATGCTCTACCCTCACCTGCAGCGGTCCTGGAAATGAAATGATGAGGTCCGCATGCTTCGCCATTGGATCTGATGATGCGTGAGATGCATGATCCGGCCAGATTCCAAGACATGTCATCAGGAAAACCCTCACACACGCAGGTACCCATCCATCCCGCCCTCTCCCCTCCTCACTCGGGATGCCCCATCGTGTCTGGAAGGATTGAACAGTGCTTACAGTAGTAAAGCTTGATGATCATCTCGACCACCAGCATGAGCAATATCTCGGTCGCGTGTGTCTGTCAGGGTTAATTTCTTGCGACGACTTCTTCGTCACCAACCTATTTTTCATTATTTCGTGACCCGAATTCAGGATCAGAATCTCACGAGTCTGCCTTGATGCCTATTCCGAGACCCTTACTAGTAACGGGACGCGATATGACTCGATTGTATTTTTTCTGTTTCACGACCTTCCAAGTTCCACCCGCCTGATTTATCAAAGGATTGTCAGTTACAATAATACAATAATGAACCAGGTAAGCAAGGCAAGCAAGATAAGAGCCGGATGCGGACTATCTTGCAATTCCAAGTCTCAGTCTCACATCAGTCATCCGGGGATTTACATGGAAAACCTGGTCGAGCTGGAGCTTACCCGCAATCAGCCCCACAAGGCATTCTTGAGCTCTAGATCTAGAATGCCAGACCATTCAATCCACGGCAAGGAGGAGGAAACGTGGTTACCTGATTATTCAAATTGGCTTTTGTTATTGGAGGACAAGTAATAGTCGGGTTGTCACTTTGATGATTTCACGATTGCATAGCAGCACGGCACAGCACGTAGGAGAGGGGTTTACTGTTCGTATTGCTAAGGGTTACATTCTTCTTGGAAAGTATCTTGCAAACTTGCAAGACCAGTGGAGGCCGATTCTTTTCAATGCCCCGAAGATAGTGCTACAATACCTTTGAATGTCATCGCGCTTGGTATTCACTACAGTGATATAGTACTTGTCGCGGCTGGAAAGCGGAAGTCCTCGACCCACTATTATAACTAATATGCAAAGGTAACTCGGAGGGTTCGTTATATAATAATAGTCGGTTAATAGTCGGGCTCTCTTAACCACTGTAATTCTGTGAGCTTAGAGATTATTCTTAGGTAGTCTCAACCAGGTTTAGGCATACTCCACTCAAGAATCTGAACGTATCATACAAATCTGTCCATCATGGTATCGACCATTTATTAGACTGATTTGGTTAATAAAAGTGTTCGCAGTTCATGCGACCTTTGGGAGGACTAATTTCAATCAGCAAGCATATCAAATCCAACTCAGACTGCATTAGATTGAGGTAGGCTGGCCTATTGTTCCTTTAATATCGCTACCCGAAGCTCGTGAATTATACTGGCGATGTAAGGTTGAGACTTCCTGAGGACTATATTTACACTTCAGGCAGTGTCTTATCAGCTGTAGATTAGAAACGTTTGCTCTACCTGCTGTTTTATTTCACGCAACGGACTAATTACAAGTACAAAGGTATTGGGATGAAATGGGGTTTGATATTCCGTGCCCGATTCATTTTACTGAGGAAGATATACAGAATCATATAAAGGATGGAACGAGCTGGCGGGTTTCTGGGATAGATTAGAAGGTTTTGTTGCCCGCGATGGGTAGACTTCGAATGAGACGTATACCGAAGCCCTCGAGATGTTTGTTGATCTCCGGAGGGAGGGATTGAAGCAAATAACTGGTGAGGAGAGAACCGGTTTTGAGGAACGAACTAGGTGGACCGTAAGAGAATTGACGGTTGAACTCAGTATTTCCGATAGTGATGCCCCCACCCCCCCCCCCCCAAAAACGCCTTGCCTGTGCATTTACTTGCGATTTCTCCCCCAAATAACTGATCGTTTTGTTGAATGAATCAATCATCCATATAATACACGATATCGCGGTCTTTGTAGATTCCTGTGAAAAGTTTAGCTCGAATTGCAACGAATATTATTTGCATGGCACCAGTACGGTTGCTAGCTCTACTCGGCACGACTAATAGTAGGTCGCGGCTGGAAAGTAGAGGCCTCGACCTACTATTAATGTGTCCAGCCAGCTTCTTCGCAAAGTATAGATTAATCAGTTTTCATTTTTTGTCATCTTCAGCGACATCTTCTATGATGACTATGTTCTTTGGGAAACGTCTCGACGAAGTTATCTCATCAATCAGACCCCTCTTTTTACGCGATTCCCCACCACTCCACAAATCAAAGAAATGCAGCCAATACAGTATACGAAGTACGAAGTATTGTAGAGGGGTGAGGGGTGAGTTGCCGTACACAAACCTAAATTGAACCCAAGCCCGAATTAAGCTTAGCACTTGCGCTAAATATAGCTCTGTGGGTCGGTCGATTTTAAGGGTCTGAGGTAATGAGGTAGAATCTTCAGATCCTCAAGCACTGTAGCGACCTGTGACCAGCAATGGTGTCTGTCACGCAGAGCCTCCAAAAAGCATCAGAAACTCGGGGAAGTTATCGGTCTTATCAAGTAGACTCGGTTGTTCCCCTGGCCGAAGAGCAGATGTGATCGATTCAGTCTTCCTCGAGATATGTGGCGGCCCGAGAATTGAAGGTCAAAACGTTCATTCAGATACGAACCATTCGAAACACCACACCGGGGTCATGGCATGCCATTTGACCCCGCTTGCGCTTGGCATCAGAGGCCACACATAGCTCAGTAGTATGTATATACGAAGTACTGCAGAGTTTACGGAACTTTCTACGTACTGTCACATCACGTGATACATGGTCAATAACTCTTGTTTCCCTTCCATAGTCTGAAATCAGAGTAAAAGCTGCGTTGTTCTCTAAATAAAAAAAATGACGACAAGTTGTACAATACCTAGAACTCCTATCTTTTCAGAGAAGATTCGATACCGTTGATATCGAGCTGGTTGGCACGTGTTTTGAGCTGTCATTTCTACTTCCATCACCACTTCCTCCAAGTAATACGCTGTGTAACTTGCTCAGGTATGTTGTTCAATCAGAACCCTTTGGTACCTTTCAGCGGAAGGCTTTTCACTACTTTGACTGACTGTATCTTGGCATTATTTGGTGGCAGCGATAACAACGCAAGGGGGGGGGGGGGCAATTCAAGCTTTTCCTTAGGAGAATAGTCTCACTTGGATTCTTTCGCTTCATACCGTATTCAAACAAGCTTTACTCTACAATACCCTTGCTTCATTCCTCCCTGATGCCAGATTTCAGCATTCCGACGATTTCTTCTCTCCGTTCGTTTTTCTTTGCGCTTCAGCTCGTCCTGCATCTTCTCATGAACATGTTAATTGAAAGAATGTCGTGAAGTTCTACGATACACCATAGGGTCTCTCCTCAAGACAGAGCTCTTTAAATATGGTTCCTCTTACTCTCTTGCTAAGAGGTAGGCTAACAAACCTACCTCGAGCATCGCGCATGATCCTCGCCTTCGCCTGTGCAGCCTTCGTTTTTATTTGCATGTACAGCACTCGAGAATTCCGAGAGATACCGCAAGAATTGGTCGAGCAGCATGCAATCGCGGAACAAGGAGGCTTATATCGAATATCCAAAGGAACGCTCCCCAGCGTCAACTTGGTGGTAGCGGCCACTTCCAAGGAGGATTACTCCTGGACCAAGAACTTGCACATCCCCGGCATGGTAATTGTGCCCTACATTGCAGATGATTTGAACGCAACCTACCATGCGCAGAAAAATAAGGGACACGAAGCTATGATGTATCATCAGTATTTCTACGATTTCTACGACAAGTTACCCGATATATCTATCCTAATCCACTCCCAACAAAAGTCCTGGCACGTCGAAGAGCTGCTCGAACAAAGGTAAGCTTAAGCCCCTTCCAACTTCAGGACCTTCCGCTTACAAGGACCGCAGTATGATCTTCTCCCTCAATCATCTCGACCCCCGTGAGATCCTGCGGCGGCAATTTCTCAACCTCCGCGTAACATGGGGAATAGGTTGCAGCTCGGGCTCCATCAACACCACGCGGGTCAATGAGGAATCCGGGTCCTCTCCCGAGCAGAAGGAGATGCAGGAAGCCTTCCGCGCAAACTTCAACATCTACGACATCCCTGAGATCCTCGCCACGCCCTGCTGCTCCCAGATAGCCGTGACGCGAGAAGCCATCCGCAAAGTTCCGCGGGAGCAGTATCTGCATCATATCGATTGGCTACTCAACACGGGCCTGAAGGATAGCATCTCCGGACGCACCTGGGAGCACATGTGGCAGTACCTTTTCCTCGGGAAATCGATCGATTGTCCGCTCGAACACCGTGCTTATTGTCGCCTCTACCACATCTGTTTCGGCGGGCGTGAGGAATACGATGAGTGGATCGAACTTAACCAGGGACGATCGAAACTTGAGAAGGAGCTCAAGAAGCTCGCGGAGGAGGATGTCGAGGTTGTGATGGCAGATGGGAAGCAGAAGAGCGAGACTAAGAAGAAGTCGTTCGGGGAGAGTGAGACCAAGGCGAGAATCAAGAAAAAGGAGTGGTTGGATGGGGAGTTGAGGAGTGTCAAGGAGGCGATTCGGATTAGAAAGGAGGTGGCGGTTGTAAGGGGTGCGGTGGAGAGTAATCGATTAGCCGAGGGGGAAAATCTCTACGGGGATGATTTCGAGCCTGGGGTGGAGAATAAGATCTTTGAGGGGAGAAGTAAAGCAGCACCGGCAGTCGCGAGGACGGCGCTACCCTTGTAAAGGGGATAGGGTGCTGGTAAAACGAGCAAAACAGAAGATTGCTCGTTTTGTTTTGTCATTTGAATGCGCTAGAATATGGCTAGAATAATGACTAGATTTTTTTTTGGGATATACATATACTGTGTATCGTAATGTCTTTGCTTGTTTGGGCATCCATGTGCGATACAGTACGTACATTGTACTGTCAATCAGAGTCACAGGTGAGAATTGATTCGGTTACAGGCATTATTATGACATGTTTGGATATCGAATATCAAGGCTTTTTCAGTGCATCTTAGTTTCAGAGCCTTCGGCGCATGACAACTGCCTTGATGCACTTTTCCCCTGGACTCTATTGTATCAACAGTGGTTTTGAAGCGGTAAAAGTATGGTTTGGGGGAAGCTGACGGGTTAGTCCTAGCGACAACAGTTGAGATATATAATTTTTTGGGGGGGACTCAGGGGGTATATTTGTTAGCAGCTATCTAGTATTGTACAAGTTACAATTGTCGGTATGAATAGTAGTCGAACTCTGCAGTTTTTGTTGACTTGAACTTGAGACCCTGAGATTAGCGAAACTGCAGGGTCCTAAGCTCCACAGTAAGTAAACAGCGCTGCTAAACTTAGAAAATCCGGCTAAACCCCGCCATAAAGCGGGGAAATGTCGGTCCCGATCCTCGGTTACCGACATAACCCCTCCCCCTCTGTCCTATCTCCCGTGGCATCATACTTTAACCTTCGTTCTCCAATCTACTCCCGCGGATAATTGCAAATATGTCGAATAAGCCAAGTAGAAGGCTCAGTAAGTATCCATATCATCAATTATAATTTCAAATCTAACAAACACAAGACAGGCCAGCCCTTTTGTCCGTTCCCCCGCGGCCTCGGCGAGGAGCAGCCCTCTCAAGATCCTAAGCTGACCGAAGCAGCATCTGTGACATCCAAGAGAAATTCCGCGGTCCCATCTGGAATTATGAGAAGCTGTTCGTCTCCTCCGCAAACCTCTCTCTCTCACAGCAGTCAACCCCCCCCCCCCAAAGCTTTCACAATTGACAATGCAAAACCCTCCCACAGAATCCTCACCACCCAAAAAATGCTCCAAGCCGCCCAAATCCTCTCCATCCCCGTATACGCAACGACGCAGAACAGAGCACGCCTTGGCGATACATGCGCCGAGCTGGACGTCTCGCGCGCCATCGAGCACGTCGACAAGACCGCCTTCAGCATGTGGATCCCTGCCATCTCGCAACACTTCTCCTCGGCCGCGCCCAGCGAGATTGTGCTCGTGGGCATCGAGACGCACATCTGTATCACGCAGACGACGCTGGATTTACTGGCTGCTGGACATAAAGTGTATGTGCTGGCAGACGGGGTTAGTAGTTGCAATAAAGAAGAGATTTCCATTGCGCTGGAGAGGTTGAGGAGGGAGGGGGCGGTGGTTACGACGAGCGAGAGCTGGATTTATGAGTGTATGGGTGATGCAGCGATTCCGGAGTTTAGAGCTGTGGCGGGACTGGTGAAGCATATGGGGGGGAGTACGAAAGAGGTGTTGGGGGCGTTGGTGGGGAAGTGTAAGATTTAGTAAGGTGTGCGAAGTGTGAGGAGATGACCTGTAGGATTTATACGGCGAGGTAGATATGGGGTATGGAGTAGAGGCTATTTGCTACTATTGGTTTAGTATAGAAGTTATTGATCTAGGGGAATTATTATAAATTTATAATAAACATCACAACAACTGCGATACAGCTAAGCCATTTGTCTGCTGTCGTCAATCGTAGAGATTATATAGGGGGAGTATATAGCATACTTGAAACCAGGAATTCGCTGGGAAAAGGATATGCATTGACGTCACAGCTCTTCTGACTAAACTTCATACATGATTAACAGGGAATTCCGCTCTATATACGTATTCAGTTTCCCGGTTCTATACGTAGACTATACCTTTGAAGTATAAGTGATAAGTAAGATAGTATATTAACTAAGGAAAGGAATTTTGGAATATCGTTACACAAACATTTCATCCGGGTATCCCGAGATGATTCTCCGCCTGCGTCATATTATATTATATTATATCAGGTGACTGGCTATCTATCGTCCCTTGGTTGTGACTGGTGAGATAGTATTAGTATTATTAGATGAGGTATGGATTACAGGGTTTAGGATAATACTTTCCATGTCTCGGAGGACCCTTATTGGCATATTGCTAGTGGGAGTTTAGTACTTATCTTGAAAGGTTGGCGTGTACTGTAGTATGATTTGATGATCCTGAAGATAGCTTGTTGCGTCTGTTGTCAAGCTTACGACTCCTCGGTCGCCCTTGGAGAGATATGAGGTGGTTTCTTGTAGACTTTCTATGAATGTGTATGGTGTGGAGAGGAAAGGATAGAGTGAGACGAAATGATTGATCGAGATTGATCGGGATTGAAACATCCGTCTAATTTGACTTGCTATCTACCGTCTAGATCTATATATGATGGGAAGTTAAGTTCTAGGTATAACATTATATGCTTTAAAGCTTCGCGTATCATCTAGCGACCAGCCCCCTATATTCTCGGCGAACGTTCTCTCAAAATACTACCTCCTTCACCCTTGCACCATCCAACAGCCACTTTACATCCCCCTCTTTCGTAGCCTTCTGGATATTATAGAGTTCGTCAATCAGCGCTGGGACAAATGTGCCCGGCCCCTTGACATCCTCCCTCTTCGCCGCAACCTCAGCTGCGATCTCATAATGTAGCAGGCCAGCCAGGGCAGCAAGAAACTTGTCCGCTCGACTCACGGCCAGCATCAAGGAAATAGTAGTCCCTAGTACACAGCCACTCCCTGTGATACGGCCGAGCAACTCGTGGCCATTCGAAACGGCATATGTGCGCTCTCCGTCGCTAATGAAATCCGTCGCCCCTGTCATGACCACGACGTTTCGTTCCCTAGCAGCTAGATCTCGTACTAACGTTGCCTTTTCCAAGTCGGTCGAAGTACTGGCCCCGCTGTCAACTCCCCGTTGCTGGACGACAGTACCAAACACAGTCTTAATCTCCCCTTCGTTCCCTTTGATGATGTCGAAATATCCAGCTGCGAGAAGCGTCTTGACGGCCGATCTCCGTACAGCCGTCGCACCTCCACCCACAGGATCGAAAACTACAGGGCCCCCTTCCAAATTGTACGCTTTCAGGGCTTTGGCGTAGTTCAGCAGTCCATCCGGCGTCACTGTACCCATATTGATAACCAGGGCCCCTCCTAGCTTCGCTAGGTCGGCTGCTTCCTCTCCATAGTTCGCCATGATGGGAGATCCACCTACGGCCAAAGCGACATTTGCTGCGAAGTTCTGCACTACCAAGTTGGTCATATTATGGGACAGAGGGGTCTTTTCCCCAACTGCTTTGATTACAGCAGGGATCTGCTCAACGAGAGCTGTAGCGTCGCTTTGCTTCTTGTCATTTGCTAATGAGGCCACAGCAAATGGCGGAGGTGTCTTAACAAGATCCAGTAGCTCCGCAGCTGCTTTCTTTGGATCCTTCGCAGCAATAATTGCGCTTACGACCGCTACTCCATCCAGACTCTTCTTGGGAGCTGATGATTGGAATATCACACGCTGAACAGTGGACTTGTTGATACCTCCAATTGACACTGTCTTCACAGCATTACCGACTTCCGCAATAGCACTGAGTATCTCTTTTGTACCTGCTGTCCCAATGATCTCTTTCGTGTTTGTCTTTCTGACCTCACTTTAGTATAGGTCAGGATCGGAACGCAGTTTTACTCACGTTCCGGTTGCAAACATTGTTCCCACGCCGAGGTAGTCTGCTCCATCTCTGCATGCTGATAGAGCCTCTTCTACGCTGGATACTGTGACGCCGATGATTGCATCTTTGCCGAGTAATTTACGTGCTGCTGGGAGGTCTGGCCGGGGTCAATAAACACGCATACGTGAAAATAGAGAGTCAGCACATACCCATGTCATCTTGACCAATGTGAACACCCTCACATCCAACAGCAAGCGCAACGTCGACTCGATCATTGATCAGAAGAGGAACATTATGCTTCTTCGTCACGGCGTGAAGTTTCCGAGCCGTTGATACTAGGAGGCCTGTATCACTGACTTTATCTCTGTATTGAACCAAAGTCACACCTCCCTCGAGCGCTGCCTCCACAACCTTGATAAGATCTCGACTACCGAGAATAGCAGGGGTGGAATCTGTCACCAGATAGAGTGAATAGTCGACGTTGGCCATAATGAGGATATTTGGGTGCTACACGGAGCAGGTAATGATTTCTGAACGTTCTGGCCTGCAGGTGGTACCTTGAAGTATCCACGCGCTCATCAATTTGAACTAAAACCTTCGCTTGAGTATTTTTCAGTATGATACAGAGTAATTGAACAAACGGATACAAAGCGATTATGACCCAAGACGAGAAAAGAATAATAACACCAGTTGCAAAATTCTTCAATCCCGTGATCACGACGCTTCAGACAGAGAGAGTACTTCGTATCTAGGACGGGGAACCAGTAAAACCAATGAATGGTAGCTGTTGAGATATACTATTGAAAGATACTCAATGAGTGCATGATAAGGAGGCTCAAACAGAGATATGTACTCGAAGATATTGAAGAAGCCAGGCCGGTGCCCGGCCCAAATCACACCCTACGCCGACGCGAATGGCCGCTAGCACTAGCAAGCCTTGGAACCGGCAAGTTGCACCATTTAAAAAAAAAGTCTCCACTTGGAAGCGAAAGACAACTTCTTTCATCCACCAACTTCATCTTTCGTCCTCTTCTTGCGAACAACACACGCCCGCCTCCCATCCACTCAAACAGGAATCTTCCAACACAAGACCTGCACAGCGCATTATATACTACAGCACAACATATCTCGAGCTTCAAAGCAAATAACACGTCTCCTCTCTGCCTTCAAAAGCAGTCCAAAAATCTTCACTCTCGCCCCCTCAACTAAGGCCAGTCATCTACGACAGCCCCTCCAAAGGAAGCCATCCTCTTCCCACTCAACCACAAGTTATATCAACAAAGCCATCAGCACGTCAACAGATACATCTGCGTTATATGTATCTCACACCCCACGCCAACGACCTTAGACACCAGCCGCCTCTTGAGCTGCAACCATTTCGCATACCGCGGAAACCTTGTGGTCCCTACTTCAGTAGCAACGGCTAATACGTCTTGCCCTCATCGAATGTCGCGTTAGTAACCCATAATCAACAGTTCTCCTTCTGTTCTCTCTTGCTTCCTCTTCCTCTGCCGAATCTCCTGCATGTCATCTGTCGCATCATCTGGTCGTTTGACGGTCCAAGCCTTTCCCTGATTCATAACCACAAAATCAACGAACACATTCCAAATAAACTGCAACCATGGCTACCATCAACATTCGAAGCGATGTGAAGGACCCCTTCTACCGCTACAAGATGGAGAAACTCCAGTCTAAGATTGAAGGTAAAGGTAACGGTATCAAGACCGTCATCGTCAATCTCAGCAGTGTGGCGGCTTCTTTGGCGCGTCCCGGAGCCTATGTAATCAAGTACTTCGGTTTCGAACTCGGTGCCCAGACCAACTCCAATCCTTCAGACGATCGTTGGATCATCAATGGTGCCCACGAAGCATCAAAGCTCCAAGATTACCTGGACGGCTTCATCAATAAATTCGTTCTCTGCAAGAAATGCAAGAACCCTGAAACCGACGTAGTTATCAAGGACGGACATATTCTGCTCGACTGCAAGGCATGTGGTCAGCGCTCTGATGTCGACCTCCGTCTCAAGCTTAGTGGGTTCATCCTCAAGAATCAGCCAAAGACAGGCAAGAAAAACAAGGCCGACAAGAAGGCTGCTCGCAAAGCCAAGCAAAATGGCCATGCCAACGGAGATGAAAATGCAAACAGCGGAAGTGACCAGATGTCCGAGAATGGGTCTAACGAGAACGGAGACGTTGATATCGAGGCAGGTAGTGATGATGAACTGACGCGCCGCATCAATGCCGATGCCCAGGAACTTGACGAGCCGACCGAGGTCAAGGACCATGAGTGGACTGTTGATATGTCTGCTGAGGCGGTGAGAGCTCGTCAACAGCAACTTCCTGACGATCTCAAGCAGAAGCTTGTCCTCGGTGAGGATGATGACGAGGATGGTGAGGGTGGTGGCAACTCTGCCTACGATCAACTCGGAAATTGGATTACAAATGAGGCAGAAGCCAAGGGGAGTGTTGATAAAGTCGAGGATGTTGCCATCTACTTGAAAGCAAAGGAATACGGCATTGAGACCAAACACCGTACCCTTCTTGTCTTGGTTCAGACTATCTTTGATGATAAGATTGTCAAAGAGATTCCTACCCGCGCTTCCATGCTCAAGAACGTAAGTGGAAACTCGCTCTGCTTCTTGACATCTACTAACATTGTTTAAGATGGTCACATCTGAGAAGCACCAGAAGGCCCTCATGGGTGGTATCGAGCGATTTATTGGTCTCCGAGGCCAGAAGGACGCTAAGTTTTATGACGAAACCTCCAAGATCCTCATGGTTCTCTACAATGAAGACATCCTTCCCGAGGAATTCCTCACCAAATGGGGTACAAAGGCCAGCAAGAAGTACATAGACCTCCCAACCAGCAAGAAGGTCCGTAAATCTGCTGAGGCCTTCCTCACTTGGCTCGCTGAGGCCGAGAGTGACGACGAGGATTCCGAGTAATCGCCTTGTTCACCAAACCTCACCCACGCATGTATGAATGGTGCTGCTGTCGATCATATATGACTGATGGGTTCTGGACATACACCGGCCGACAGGCTTGGGACTTCTTGACACGGGTCTGAAGCTCTTGGTTGTGACGATGGACTGTTAGATCAATATCACCTCTGGTAGTAGATATGTCTGTTTTCCATCGGCGTCTTTCTGTTCCTACTCACTTTGGTACTTGAAAAGTCTTGCTGCCTTGTATACAATAGTAAAAACCATTCTTCTCTCAAAATGTGGCGATATGTATAAATGTGAATATGTGTAATCGTCATCATGAAATTGGTCAAGTACTATCTGAGAGCAACATGCAAGGACCCTAACTCCTATACGCTATGCGGAATCATCAAACTCCATGTTACCGACTGTCATGAAGCTATCTATCTCCGAAGTACTTCTCTACTTGCCCTCATCCCAAAATGAACCCAATATCTATACTACAATGACGGCATCCAGTCCCTTGAACTCAAACCCTACCAAAACCGGTATCTCCTTCCTCGCATTCTTCCCATTAGCTTGCATAATCAACCATACTGCATCCCTATTAACAGCCTCCAACGCCCTCCTGACACTCTCCCTCTCCCAAACCAAGGCCCCGAGCACAGCAGCAACCTCGTCAAACATCTCATCTTCAATCCTCACATACTCCACTATAGCACTCAGCAACCGCACAACACCTTCCCAAACCTTACTACTCTGCGAATGCACGCCTCTTCCCCCATTACCTCTCATCTCCTTCTCCACTTTCGCCTTGGACGACTTTGCGATTTTCAGGATGGGTCTCCACTCATCACTGATTCTCGTGCTCAGAAAATCTCCCGCGCATCTGCACAGCTCAGACACGGTATCACACGCCGTGATCTGTACGTAGCTTTCCGGATCATACAAGCGTGTGATAACGACGGGCCAAATGTCGTTCACGAGGGGGAGGAATGAGTCTTCGTCGAAAGCGAGAGAAGGAGAGGATGTGAGGATCAAAGATAGCAGTTTTGTGCGCAGGTGAGCGGAGGAAGATGTTAGATGGTGTTGGGAGAGCAAGCATATCCGGCGAAGCATGGTGTAGGTTTTTGTTGGAGGTGGTTTAGCGATTTCTTGGTGCTGCGAAACGGGAGACTCTTCTTCTGCCTCGTTGTCTGACGCAGAAGAATCCGTGTCTTTGGGAATAGGATGTGTCTCGTCGAGTAGAGCTTTGGCTGACTTCCAGGGCTTTTGAGGAACATCTTCGTGTGAAAGTGGACTACCTTCTGAGGTAGGCTGTGGAGTGAGGGAGTTGGCCAGGTCGGAGAGAGAGACCGCTGTGGGGGGGTGTTTTTGGTGGCTGGAATTTGATGAGTCGTCGATTTGGAGCTGGTTTGATGTAGAGCCTACGACGACGATTTCTCCAAGAACCGAGAAAAGTACGTCGACAAGAGCTTGATAGCCATGGAAGTTGTCGAGTGCGGCGAAAATGGATTCTACCACATCATCGAGGTAGAGGAGGAGAGAGGGACCAGTGATACGAATCATCATAACAAGGACTTGGGGTGCTTGCGGTGAGATATCAAATGTGTTCAGGCGTAGGGAGATAGCATTAACCATGTAATCCACATTGTCTACAATCAGTGTGCTCGCGTTGGCATAGCCACAAGATCTTGAGATGATATTCAGGCAGGTGACTGCATGTTCCCGTAACCTCGAATTCGGACTACCAAGGAGTTGGACGACTGGATACAGGGTGTCCACTAGCTCTGCTTTGAAGCCTTCCTTCATTCGTGAAGCTGTATCTGCTATATTTTCTAGAGCAATGGCTTGAATACGCCAGTCCGATGTTCTGTCATCCATATTCACGAGCTGAGACAGAGAAAACGCGAAGAGCTCCGCATTCATGGATTCCTGCTCGTCGGATAGTGTGAGTGATGATTCGAAGAACTCGTCTATGTCTATGTTGTTCGATTCTGCGGATCGAAGCATCTGGGCCGAAAGCCAGTACGCTGACAGAAGACTTAGGCCTGAAGCATTTCGTGCGTATCCTAGCATTTCGCTAGCCATACTTAACTGGGACTGCCTAGGACCGAGACTGCTTATCAGCGCTGTAAGTTGATTACGAGTGTGTCGCTGGCTTTCCTCGGCCATAATTATCGGACGAAAGTGGTTCAACATGGAATTTTCTGAGGCTAATGTCAACGCAGATTGACTGTATATATCAAGATCTGCCTCTTGTAGACCCCTGGGTAAAGGCGAGGCTTCTAAAGTGACGGTAATACTATCTCGAAGCGAAGCTCGAAGGGCGTCTTCCAGAATGGAAGACTCTAAATTAAATCCAGCAAGCAATTCGTGTGCTTTTGATAGCTGACCTAGCGAAGCATTCTTTACACTCTCGTCATTCGATTGCATAACTCTGGGGAGACTTGTGACCCAATTATAGACAGTATTCTTGATTAGATCTGTTAAATCTGCATGTATAGACGCGAGATCTATCAGTGATGTCGATCTTTCACTAAGACTATCTTCAACATCAACTCCAGAAAGGGTCATACAAGTCTCCACAAGTAAAGCAGATGCTTCCAACAATGTATCATGACACTCATCTAAGAGGGTAATACAAAGTCTGTTTAGAGCTTTTCGTACCTCAATAGACTCATAGCTCCGGAGTCTGACAATGTTGGAGAGTGCCAATTTTATTTGGCCAACAGTTGCCTTTAACCATGGTTTAGTCAGAGTCTTCTGTTCTGCGCTGCTCTTGTTCACTTCAGCCGATGTTTTATCATTTCGGATATTTCTTGTCCGGATATCACTGAGAGTACAGAGGAGGACGTGTTCCAGAACCTCCAAAGCTTTAGCCAGAGCCTTTCGTAACCTTCGAGATCCAGTAGCAGGCATGAGAAACTTGGTCAAGGCAGATATCGTTCCTGGTAGGAAATTCGAAAGCGCTTGAGGGTCTTTGATACAGTGCCAAACAGAATCCAGGGCCAGCAGAGCCTGAAGCTGCACGGCTGCTGATGGCCCATCTGTGAGCCCATCTAAAATGACGGTCACGCAATGCCCCAAGGCCGGTATCGTTCCCGGCTCAACCATAGAGGTCGAGCCTCCAGGTGTACTTGCCAAAGCTCGAAAAAGTGACGCGAGAGCTCCATAGGCCTCGATCATCAGCTCCTCGGGTGGTGAAGCAGACTCCTTCCCAGGCACTCCCCCAGCGACGAATGTAAGGAGTATCAGGAGCTGTTTCCCAAGATCGAGAGCTATCGCTCCCCTCCATCCATATTCCAACAGCAACCCCGTGGATTTTATTGTGACCTCGGAGAGTCGATCGGTGTACGTCTTCTTCCTTTGAAGAATTTGGGAGAGTGGAAAGAAAGCATAATCTGCTAATTTCTCATCGAAAACACCATCGGTTCGCTGGCACTTGTCTTCGAGTATCGCAAGGAGCTGAGATGCAGATTGAATTAGGGCCTTCGAATTGTTTGCGCTGCCATCATCTCGTACAACTAGCTGGCTGAGCTCGACACACTTCGGTTTGAGCTGCGCCAATTAGCATATGCTGGCTGTATAAGACAATAGGAGTCGAAGATACCTCTTGGAAAAGCACATTCCTAGCAGAGCGAGTGCCGGTATCCATGGCGCTCGACGGTCATGTTATACAGTAATTTTTGGGCGAGGTACAGCAAGGCGGGCAAGATGGCAAGGCTGAGAAAGTCGTGGATAGATACATGCGTATATTTGGGTACTGATGTGTACCCTCCAGTCTGGCATCAGAAATGCCCCGTCCATGAATTTTAGTGATCAGTGCCCTGGAATTTAGCGATCACATTGCGAAATTCCAGTGGCTATATTCCAGTGCGCTTCAGTGATGCCGTTAAGAACATAAAGCTCAAATAAATCTCAATATTGTTTAGCTTAAAAGAGTAGGAAAGAGAAAATAATTAAACAATGATAGCGCTTCTAAGTTTGATATGAAACTTTTCAGTGAAATCCCCGGCAAACAGCCAATACAGCCTCTGGTATCCTTTTTTTTCTCTGAGGTGTTAGGTGGAGAGTGTGAGTCGGTCATTACTCATCTGTAAGTGTTCTAAACATTTGTCATGTAAGAGATTCGAGATTTATCCTATGCATCTTGTTCTTTTTTAAAGCCAGTTGGAAGAGGGGTGTCCGTACATGACGGGTTAGGCGTACAGTAATATGAGGTATTTGAAGTCTAGATCAGGCCTGAGCAAACTTGACATGTCAGGTCAACGATCGTCTACGTCCTCTGCTACTTATTCTTGCCTACATACCCCTCATACACTTGAAGGAAAGTGTTGAACCCCCCATCGGACAATCCTTTCAATGCAGCTCAAAAGTCTTCTGCTTTAGTTCTCCCGTCTCCAACTTTTCTATTACTTTACCATACATATATCCATAAACGTATGCCTCTCCAACCACTATGTAGTGATCATTGACTTGTTGGAATATCATGAGGTGGGGACAGCTGAGCGGGATACATATAATGTCTCCTGTTCGTACAAACGATATAAGAAAGTGTCAGTGTGTCACGCAGCCGTAATAGTGTTGAAGACTGTAGTAGCCTGTATAAGAAGGAGAATAAGTCGCATAGCTTCTTGGAAGGAGTGATATATGTAGCCCTGATGAATCTTTAGAAAAGACGACGGAGGAAAAGATTGGACTGCTTGTGATAAGGTTTGAAGAAAGGAGGACTTGCTTATTCCTATTATACGCCTCTAGCGAGAGATGGTAGAGTGGACCTGGATGCCAAGAGAGGTAGGGTGACTTTTTCTTCTACAGTATTAACTCTGATTATATATATATACCTATGCCATGTCTTTCATATGCTGCAGAATAAACTCTTCTACCTCCGTCTATTCAGACAACTGAGCATTGAATCAGGAAATCTCCTCCTATGATATAGTTCCCATATCTCTTTATCGTATAGAACCTGAAATATGCAAATACCAGAGGGCAATTGTCTTTTGGTACAACACTCTTCTTTTCCCTCCATCTTCGTTTCTCTCCATCTTTTTCCCTTTTCCCCTTTTCCCCTTTATCTTCTTTCTATCCCTTATCAATATTCACAGAATCACAGACCAGCATTGTCGTCCATCATCTTTCCCAAAGCATGCACCCCTTATCACTCTATATTATACCACGCTGGTCTTCCTAAACCCTTTGCTGAGATGTAGATGCAGATAATTTATTTAAAATTCCTTCCGTAACGTTGAGGTTCTGAGGGAGGATGTGTGGGTATAGTATTGTTCCAAGTACTAATCCATGCAGGGAGCAAGAAAGAACCAGATTGCGTACTGACGGTACTGTACGTTCTTTTTATTGAATTTTTAATGATGTGTTGTAAAGCAGCGCAGCAACCACAACAATAAGGCGGGTGTGCCCTTCGGAAACTTGTGCTTTGAGACAGTCCTTCTAGGCATACAGTATGAGATCAAATTCCTTTCGGGGGCTAGTTGGTCGATTTCCTGCTGGCTAGAGATTAGTTGTAGCGTTGTGGATGATGTTTTATCGTTGAAATGCCAGTGTTATTACTGTCCAGTAGTGACCAGAACACTCCTTCGAGTACTTTGCCCTTGGGTAACTGTTGGAATATTCCCGTCTTGTTTTGCAGGTTTCGTACCTTTCCGCGAGCTCCGTGTATTCCCGCGAGCTTCGCGTAGGTTACGTGGTCTGAGCGGAGCCTGTATATAACCTCCGCTCACCCCCCTAGAATAGCTACAAATCAAGCATATCAACACCTACAACGAGCATCGTATAGTCAACAGACTATACGTCGTGCCCCGTGGTAAAGCATGCAGCCCTCCGAGTAGGGTAAACCGACAGTAACAGTGACCATTCGTGTGGTCAACCCGCCATTCTCACAGTAACAAAACGAAGATGGCTTTTCGATGTGTCTTGTTCTTTCCATTCTTCCGAGAATTCGAAGTGGTGACAGTTGCCGTTTGAACAAGAACAGACAGGATGTCGGGAATGAGTTGCGGAGTAGTGAACGACAGGACAGAGATAGGACTTCATCGAAGACTCGCATTCCGAAGGAGGGCGGCATAGATTTTTTAAGGCGGTTGTGCCCTTGGGCGAGTAGAGCTGCAAAATATCAGTCACTTGATTCTATTTACTAAATACGCGAAAGTCGACTGACCACCGTGCTGCTCAACACTCAAGGAGTGTCATTCCGCATTCCATCTACTTGCCGATCAGTCCCAAGACCTTGCGCTTGGCGGTTCCAACTCTCCGGGCTATGAAGTCTCCATAGAGTTCGAAAATCACGTAGGCACCGCCTCATAACCTGGAGGCGAAACCGGCATTGGTCACGCAAGTCCGGGGATCGACTGATGCGTCGGTAGGAGCGGAAAAAGTTGAAACCCCGCATCGTTGGAGGTAATGATATTTGTCGCTGAGATAAGTATTCGTTATCGCTGTTTGGTTCGCTGTCAATTTGGGGTAGAGAGAAAAGAAGAGGAAGAGTTGCTGTCGGTAGTACCTGTTTCTGTGGTACTCCGAGTTAGTCATGGTGTTGTTGATTGGCGTTCAATTGGTTCAATTGGGTGGGAGACGAGAGATTGAGTTTGCAAGCGTTGTATTGATAGCCTGTGCTTTTGAGGTTATATGATTCTTGAGGTTCAGAAAGCTATGGGAGATGGGGTTCGGCGGCAGGTCCGTGGCCGACCCCGTGACCAGGGTCACGTGCCCCACCATATCGATTTCCCAACAGTTGCTCTGTGCTCAAGAAATCCTATTAACACCGTTGTGTACTTCGCACTTTCCTACTACACCATGAATAATCGGCAAGGACAACTCAATCTACATCGCTGGTACCTGCTACCTCTCCTTTTCCTTCTCCCTCTCCTCGCCCTGCTCCTCGGCAATCTTAGTCTCTTCCAGATCCCGTCTCTTCTTCTCCCTATACATCAAATAATAACAAAGTAACAGTAGGTTTAGATTCCACCACCCTCCATACCACCAAACCCGGAACCTTCTCATTCTTGTCTTTGGCTGCTCCCCTGGTTCTTCTTTCGCATCTCCATTTATATTAGCATTTTCTTCTTGAATGTGGCCAATCGCAACCTCTTGGTCGCATGAGCTGCGGCTTCGAATTTCCCGAGACTGGACGTAGGGCAGGTGGTTGAATGCCAGTTTTTGGTTTTGGAAATGAGGAATCTGAGGTAGGACGGATCGGGACCGAGTATATAGGCGGAGAGAAGGAAAGTAGAGGCTGGAGAACGGTGCGCTGCGTGGTTTTGTGATGCTCGTGAAGAGAGTGAGGCGGTGGCTGAGAGGTCTTGACATCGTTACTCGGTAGGTTATTGAATAGTACTCTAATAGATTCCTCTTTTGCTGTTTATTCCGCACCGTTCCGTACGTAGTGTGAAGGTTTTTAGTTGATAGGTATCCTTCGAATAATCTCTATAATCTATATACGAAAATGCTAACAAAGGAAAGCTTTAAGGCTAAGATAGAAATCGAGTTGTAGGTAGTGGTGCGAGTGCTAATCATTAGTTCGAGTACTTACTACTTAATGGGGTGCCAGTGGTTGCTAGACTGAGAATATATGGAGATCGGTATCATACCTTAGCTTAGAGAGTAAGTAGTAGTAGTAGCAAGTGTGACGTGATGCAGCTCAACGTTAACGGCATAGCTATAACCTTCCATTACTTAGTACAGTAAAGTAAATCACCGCTACAGTACAGTAGCGACCCATTCGCGATCGGTTTAATGTACACTACCTTACCTTACCTTACCTTACCCTTATATACCTTGTCTAAGTTGCTGCAAATTTTGATTAGTCAGCCTCGCTAAGGATTCTATCTCTGATCCTAAACCTAAAACCTCACACCTCACCTCGTCACGAGAATGTCATCACAGATTCATGGAAGCCCTTGTATCACAAAGCTGCCAATATGGAATCCAAGCCAGCGGTGGCCTGAGAATAACAGAAGTAAAACTGCACTTTCAGGAAGAGGCTTGGTGACTGTAGGCTAGGTAACGAGGCCAAGAAATACGTGGGTACGTTACCACATCATATTCATCGGTTTGGGGAAATGCCCATTTCAACCTTCAGGAAACCTTCGTCCCAGTACTCACTGCTACTGTAAAGACTAGAATGTTGGAATTTTTAACGCCATCATCCTCGAATGCTTAGCATCAACTAACTCAAGCATGTTCTCTCAGTCCTCCACATCTCTGCGCCTCTTTCAGCATGTCGTCCCTTCCAGAGGATACTTTGGATTTTCCCGTTGAGCACCAAACGTTCCTCGAGCGCCACCTTCCACCAAAAGATCTACCCTCTCTTCACAGATCACCCTTTCCATTCACAACTATCACCTTTGCGACGTCCCTCGATTCGGAGTTGGCTCTGTCTCCCGGAGCTCCTACCCAGCTATCGGGCCCACAGTCAAAGGCCATGACGCATTACCTCCGGTCTCGACACGACGCTATTCTCATTGGTGTCGGAACTGCTGTTGGCGATGATCCAAGTCTAAATTGCCGAATACGGGGAGTTGGTGGATACGGAGGGAAAGGACTTGATGGTCAACCTCGGCCGGTCATCATTGATCCTGCCGCACGCTGGGACTTCACCGCACAACACAAGATATTCCAGTTGGCAAGAAAAGGTCAAGGTAAAGCACCGTATATCATTACGGGGCTAAAGACCCCACCGGCAGACAAGAAGGCTATTCTGGACGAGGCTGGGGGCCACTTCATCACAGTGGACAGCTCTAGCGGTAACGATAATAAAATGGACTGGAGAGCCATTTTTGAAGTTTTGAGTGTTGAGGGACTGAGAAGTGTGATGGTCGAAGGGGGCGCCTCTGTCATCAACTCACTTCTCCAGCCTGAGAATTTCTTGGCCATCAACTCTGTCATTGTTACTATTGCTCCGACATGGCTTGGTGTAGGAGGAGTGGTCGTCTCTCCACCTGGACGCTTTGATGAATTTGGTAAACCGATGGCTGCTGCGCGGCTCGCCCATGTCGAATGGCTTCCACTTGGAGAAGATGTAGTCCTTTGCGGAAAAGTGAAGCTTTGAAGGACGAGCGTGGAGTCTTTTGCTAGATTCAGCTTTCTCAAGTCGCCAAAGAACAGGCAACGAAATGAGAGGACGAGCCTATGCAACAATCGCAAGATCAACTCGACATCGAATCGGCAAGATTGAAGATTGGACGTGGGTGCCCTCAGATGCTGAATACCCCACCCGGACCCAAGTAACTTGTAGAAATCATCTCACAGCTAATGTTATTGCAAGGTGTCTTATCAACAGCCCGTGCTCACCTCACGTCTTTGTACTATAGAGAAATATTGGGTGACTTTCGGCAATTCATGCCCCGGAACAGCCTGACGGGTTCTAAGCCACCTACAACACGATGCTGCCGGATGTACTTGTCATCCTTGAAGGGCTCCAGAAGCAGCTACCTAGTATTGTCTCCGCTGCCAGCGATGGCCAGACGTTGTTGACGTGTATGGTCAAGGTTTGAATACTACTATAATCATTCGATTCGAAAAGAATGCGAATTATCATTTCAGAGAGGAATCTACAGAAGCCAAGGTTGATTTTATGCTAGGCTGGGCTGGGCTCCTTGCACTGCTTGCACCTCAGCGATACGTGCTCTTCTCTTCAAACCCCTTAGTATACATACAAACTTGGGCCAGCTGCACCTCCTGCCCGGAAATAGCGTATGAGCCCTATCGTCAAAGATACTCTCTTATATTTGCGAGATTGAAAATCGCACTGACACCATAACGAGCCGCTTCGTTTGTTGTAATCCAGGGGGCCTCCTTGCCACTCGCGAAGTACTCAGGCGCAGAAACCTCGACAATGGTCCAACCGCGATTCTGACTATATCCATCGGAGTTGAGAAACTCATTCCATGCAGCTTCTTTTAGCTTGGTGCTTTTTTGCTCCACTGCTGCAATAGCTGTAAGTGTCGAGTGGCTCTGTCTCCACACTGCATGCGAGGGAAACTCAAAGCCAAATTCCTGTCGCTGGGTCTCATGGCCCCCATTGTATGCTCTAGAATATGGTAGCAATACTTTCAGCTTGAAATGGTCCACAGTCGCGGAATAATCGTCTTTCGCATAATCCAGTAATTCATTGAAAATTTCGGGGAATCCGAATAGCATGGATAAATGGGAGATGGCATACTTCGGAGTGGGTGGGGGACATTCGAGAATTTGTCCGGTTTTGGGATTCAGAAAGATGGCATTGTTGCCTATGCCATATGTGAGTGCAGCAATCCCTTTTAACATTTTCACTAACATGTCTCGAGCCTGTATCCATCCTTCTGTCCGCCTTTCCCACACCGTCAGCCAGGAGGCAGCTAACGGTGCGCAGTCAAGACCGATATTGGCCATCGCGAAGCCGTCTGGAATATCCCAGTGTTGCTGTACTTTTCGATGCGAGTCTAGGGTCAAAAGAGCATCTTGACAGGTTGCCAGTTCTTGGATGAGATCGCCGGTTCGTTCGTCGCCTGTAAGATAGTAGTAGATGCGTTTGAACAGCACATGCGATATGCGGAGTTGTTTTGAACTGTCACTCCAGTGTTGGACGCCATGCCTTGTTCCGAAACCCTTGAACTTCCCAGCATGATAAACATCCACCTCAGATGTATGCTGTGTCATGGCCTGGGCCAGTTTGAAAACATCTGCTCTGCCCGTGTGGAGGAAGTAAAGCCAGAACCACAGATCAGTTGATAGCTCTGAGTTATCCCACGCAAATCCTCCAACGTCATATCTCCACTCATGCCGGTAATGATCATAGGTATGTTGAACATCTCCATAATCCCAGAATCCATACCAGCGATGTTGCTCAACTTGCCCACGATAGAATTCGAACAGCGCTTCCAGATTTTTCTCGATATCCAATTCTCGTACTGAAGGTACATAGCCTAATATATGGTGATCAGGTGCCCAACATCCGTGGAATACACCAGTCGAATGCATGTATTCTGGTGTGGGAACTAGCCGAGGCGCATCTCTGACGAGAGATGAAAAGGAACTCAGCTCTGCATTAGATGGTGTGGCGGAATATGGCTTCAGGAAGAGCTGGTTAGACCTCCCAATCCCATTTGCTGTACCAAACCCTGGCTCATAGTCTTCATACGTCACATCTAGACCTTCCAACTGTTTACTATAAGAGTCCATTCCGAGCCCGTCATGGTAGGGGGCAGTCTCTAAAGGATCAGCCGAAGGAGAGTACAACCAGACAGTGATAGCTCCTTCATACTTGGTCAAGTCAGACAAGTCCAACTGGGTCGGGTATCGTTCCCAAAAATCAGTCATGCCAACAGCTAAACCGCCGCTTTTGGCCGATCCTACGTATGCCGTACCATCAGCTCTGCCTCCTCCCGACACCTTAACCCAAGAACAGCCAGGTTTCACCCGCTTCTTAAGGTTAAATCCATCTGACGATAATTGCGATAGCGAGTATGCATCCCATGAGGGAACGCGCGATAGACCTTTGGTCAGATCAGTCTTTTCCCAATCTTGCTCTAAAGTGGTGACTGGCTTGCCGGTTGTCTGATCAATTCTGTTTTGCATAGTTGGACCAAACCTCAAGCCTGACAACCCCTGGACTTCTTCTTTCAGAATACCTCCGTCGGATCCTCCTAGACGAACATGCCTATTATATAGCTCGGTTTCTCCCAGCGGAACACGGAACTGAATTCCTAGCGACGTCAGAGGTTCTTCGTAGTCCAAGTCGTGAGTAAAAGAGTGAACAATACGTATGGTGGAGGTATCACTGTACATATAAACTCTCACATCAAAAGGGAGGTGCTCCTTGCCCTTGGAGACTGTAACTCCGGAAACCTTGACAACAATCCGGGAGAAGGTGGTGTTTTCAAGTTGAGTTTCTTTGACAATGGTTGAGTAATCCTCATTGTTTATTGAAGCAAGGATAGTTGCGTTGGTACACACGCGGCGCCCTTCGAAAGACAAGCTTTCAAATAAAGACGAGCTTCCCGGGGACGAGAGTTTTAGCTCCAGCCCAAGCCCCGTTTTTATGATGTTATCAAATACGAGGAGCTCTTCTTGGGCTCTGCTACTCCCCTTGATGGTGTAGGTCTCGCAGTACTTAATGTGACCGCTGACAGAATGTGCTGTCCATTTCAGAGAGCCATCTGGCCAATATGCAATCTCTCGACAGTCCAGCGGATCGGAACGACCGTCTCCTTCAATTGCGAAAGTCTGCCCAGACGGGTAAAGTCCTTTAGGCCAAGGCATGCCACATGAAACCCCATGTGCCAGCGCCTCGCTACTTTTTCCTGGTTTCAACCATCGTAGATTCCCAGTCGACATTCTTCGCTAAAAGAAAGAATCGTCCAGCACTAAGGATCTTACGACGATTCTAGCAGCTAAGAAGATGCCTCGAAGAGGGTGTTAGTCGACAGGGCTCGAGGACATAGGATTTAAGTAAGATAATGCACGCCTTTTCCCTTGAGGAAAGATGAGGATTTTTTCGTCAAGTGTCTTGCTTGGGTAGCCATTCCAATTACGAAAATACCAAATTTCGAATCATGTTCAAGACGAGTGCGAGTGAGGTGGCGATACAGCATGCCTATATATCGCGACAATTGTAGCCGAACCTTCGGTACCCTCTCCCCCAAAGTTACCGTACGAGCTGGTCATCATGGATTATTACCGGATCCCTCGGGCCGCCCAGAACAGATTAATAACGGGCAAGTCAGTAGCCTGTCAGGAATATCGAGGAATGAAAATTCATGAATACTTCGGTCTTCATTCCCCCAGAATCACGAACTGTATCCACACATTGAGGCAGGTTGTGTGGAGGGGAACCGACTTGACCCAGGAGAACCAAGGATGGCCACGATGTGACCAGTAACCATTCCCCTGGTTCATAGACACCTTTACGTTGGGTTTACTACATCGAGGGAAGAAGACGACCAAAGATAGTAGGCGAGAGTTCTGGCAGTTGTCTTTGAGTGGGCTGTACCGCGTGGTTGGGAGACTTTTTCCGGATGGAACTTGGGTCTAGTGTCGTTGGTGTCCTCCACAATGGGGGAGGCCGCAGCTGTCGGCCTGTCGCTTTTCAAGTTTTCACAAGCAGTTAACTGATGGGTCATTAGACATTCGTATAGGACATCAACAAAGAGCCAATCCACGGCCGCAGCCGCTTCACCTAGACCTTATTCTGGTATCAGTCCAGTCCAGTATAATTAAACAAATCCTTGCGGTGTATCATTGCCCCAGAAAAACGAAATCCCCCACCTCCCCATCCCCCTCCCCGCATTTCCCCAGGGTCTTTGTGGACCCAAAAAGGTAGAACCCATTGGCAAGATTACAGCCACAGGGGTTCTTTTTTCCCTCCAATAGTGTGCTTGCAGGTGCTTGGCGATGGCTTCATATCACCCACCGCCAGGTTCATGGGAATACCATATAAGTTATGACTGCAACTGCCTTCCCATCCGAACCTACAGTACTCCAATTGTGTGCAGACCAAGGTTTCCGGATCGAAACAGTACCTGTAATAACCTGTCGACATGGCAAAGGAGGATGTAGATGTAGTGGACCGAATGTCCATGGCTGAGGAGGTCGAAAGGAAGGATACGGAGCAACAAATTGAGGACGTCGACCAGCTCAAGGGCGCACAACAAGCTACTGATGGCGAGCACACAATGGGCCTGAGGGAAGGCCTCCGCAAATAGTCTGTTCCTACACCCCCACAGATCATTTGTGTAAACCTTTAGGACACATCCTTACTGATTGTTTTCTTTGGGTAGTCCTGCAGCTTGTGGCTGGTCACTTCTCTTTTCCGCAGCTTTGATCATGGAAGGGTTTGATAAGGCTTTCCTCACTGCCTTCTTCGCCTTTCCTGCATTCCAGGAGCATTTCGGCTCCCTCCAGGCCAAAACGGGTGAATACGAAATTCCTGCTAGCATCCAAGCAGGCATCACCAACGGCGTCAACGCTGGCCAGATTATCGGTCTCCTCGTCAATGGCTGGTTGGCAGACAGATTCGGCTATCGCAAGGTGATGCTTGGCTGCCTCTTCTTGATGGTGTGCTTCATCTTCCTACAGTTCTTTGCGACATCTATTTACATGTATATGGGCGCTGGAGTTCTTCTTGGGGTTCCGTGGGGAGTCTTCCAAACTTTAGTAAGTCCTCCTTCCATATCCATTTCGCTTCTACAGCGCTAATTTGTAATTAAGACAACTACGTACGCCTCCGAGGTCACTCCCAATGTACTCAGACCATACCTTACTTCTCTCGTATCTATGTGCTGGAGTATCGGGTACCTCACTGGTACAGGTGTCTTGCGGGGATTTCTCAAAATAGATGGCCAGTGGGCTTATCGCATCCCCTTTGCACTACAATGGGTTCTTCCTCTTCCTCTCGCCATTGGTATATTTCTTGCTCCTGAATCTCCCTGGTGGCTTTACCGAAAAGGCCGTGTTGCGGATGCCGAGAAATCGCTCCGGAGATTGCAATCGAATGTGCCTGAAGACGAGCTTGCCAATATTTTGTCTATGATGGGCTACACCGTCAGGATCGAAAATGAGATGAGAACCACTTCTTCGTACTGGGACCTGTTCAGGGGTACCAACCTCCGACGAACCGAGATCACTGTCTTTACATACGTCGTGCAAGAACTTTGCGTCCCACTCGTGTCGTATATCGTATACTTCTTGAAGCAGGCAGGAATCCCCACGGCCATGTCTTTCAATTTTGGAATTATACAGTATGTGCCTCAACACCCAGGGCCGCATCTCATCGGTCTTTTCGCTTTCAGATGAGAATACTAACCATGCTGTAGGTATTCATTAGCCATTGTGGGTGTTGTTATTGCATGGTTTCTAACTCCGAAATTTGGACGGCGAACACTCATCCTTTCCGGCACTTTCTTCATGATGACCACGACTGTTATCATCGGCTTTCTGGGTATCAAAGATACCAATAAGCATAAGTCATTTGCTTACGCCATCGGCTCCATCCTCTTAATCGAGTACTTCGTATTCTTCATGACCTGTGGCCCTGTCATTTATACCGTCGTTACAGAGATCCCATCCAATTATCTCCGAACCAAGAGTGTTGCCCTGGCAAGGGCCGCTTACAACGTAAATGTCCTGATATATGGTCAGCTGGTACCTCGCATGATTCAAAAAGCGTCATGGAACTGGGGCGCCAAATCCGGTTTCTTTTATGGTGGTTGTATGGCTATGGGCCTCTGCTGGGCATATTTCCGCCTGCCCGAGACAAAAGGTCGCACTTTCGCCGAGATTGATATCTTGTTCAAGAATAATGTCAGGGCAAGAGAGTTTAGCAAGACCAGGGTTGATCTTAGCACACAAACTGTTTCCAGAGAGACCGAAGTTGCTGTTTAGAAAATGATGTTTTCGAGTTATGCAGGGCTGGCAGTAATCTGTTTGCTGTCTACTACATTATACCTGTCAAGGCCCTCGCCATATTTCCTGCAAAGATAATTTCCTCTTCGTGCTCTTGTAGCTCATCGATCTAATGTCTCGCACACTATTTTCCTAATTTACCCTCTCCTGTCTTAATCCATGCTGCCGTTCACAGGGGTATTTGAATATCCGTAGGTCTGCCGAGCGTCGTTTGGAGAAAAGACAAGTAAAGCTCGCTATTCAGGGAGAAGAGTCAGAAGACAAGACTGCATTTTTACAACTACACTGTAAAATAAGGGAATCGATGACGCAAATCTTATTTTGAGTTCGAGCCAAGCATGAAAAACTCAGAGAGCTCTGTTGTCTTCATAAAATGGTAGATGAGCTTCGAGGCTATGTGAAAGTCCTATTCCCTCAAGTTGATCGGATAATCTCTTTCGGAAATTTTACTGGATCAATCTCGATACAGATAAGTTATCATACGCTCATTCATACATATTGAGTTACCCTAAGTCTTAGCTTTCGAAGGACTGGCTTGAAATTGGAATGACTGATGGATCGAAAAATTTGCCTTTCTGGATAACCTGCCAAGTAGCGCTACCACCTTTTCGTCACGCCGGAGAGTTGATCAGCCTATGGTTTGGCGCCATGGGACGGCCCAGGCCGCCTCCATAGCGCTGTGGCGCTCGAGCTGAACAATTGCCCCGCTGTGCGTGGAGAGCCGGGGCTGATTTACAGTAGTGATACTGTAGCATCATCATTATTGGAAGATACAACGAGGCAGCTCAAGAATTCGAGGTGGTTATTCATCTGTCCTGCTGCTAAAATCTCTCTCTACCTTCCACAGAGACAACCTAGAAATATCCATACCCAAGGCTCGAGGAAACATTATTTTGAGTATCGTATTCTGCATATTGAGAATTCGAGGATCCATCTCCCAATCGAAATAGGCAAGATTTCACCTAAATTCAAGCTGCGGTATCATGGCACATCCACTCCCGATGAGGCTGCTCGCCAACAGAAATGGCAAGTTTGAGGTCATTAATGCTCGTGATCCTGCTCATGGGGTGGATCATTTTGATATAATCACCTATACCTGGGGGGAGAAGACCAAAGAACCATACGACAGTGAAATAAGTGGCGTAACGTGGAATGTGCCACTACGAAAGGAGAAGTTGGATGGTATCAAGAGATTAATGGAGAAGGATGATGTGCAGTATCTCTGGGCAGACTGCGTGTGCCTAAACCAGGATGACGAAAACGAGAAGTCCATTGAGATACCCATGATGTACGAGCACTATAAGGGTGCGAGGAAGTGTTATATTTTGATGGACATGGACGAGGTGTGGGAGCCGCAGGAGATTGTTGACAATTTGAAATTCGTCGACCACATACTGGCCAATATGGGCGGTGCTTCGCTTGCCTCGGAGGCTATGCTGACTGACAAACTGGTGAAACGCCTGGATTTTTGGGCGAATACGGAGTGGACATTCCCCATGGACTATTCGACAGTAAGGTCCGCCGCGATCGACTTGGGCTTACTGAACTGCTACTCGACATCAATCAATCGAGTGAAATCGCTCTTTGACAACGTGTACTTCTCTAGAGTATGGACGTTCCAGGAAATGATACTTGGCAAGAATATAACCATGTATGGGATAAGTCCCAAGAGTATATCTTACATAGGGCAGCTCGATACTTGGATGGACCTGGCCACAGACTCAAAAGACAAGGCCTATAAGCTGCAGAAGTGGATCGACACTTCCAGAGTCCTGAAAACAGCATCTGTCAATGCGATTCTGAGGATAATAGAGGAGGACTTTCTATCTCTTGAAGGCTTGCAGACGCAGGTCCGGGGAATCAGCTGCGCGAGGACAGACATCATCAATGGAGGTCCTCACTGGTGGTACGAGAATCACAAGGGGGTCAGCAACGTATTCTCCGCTATATCAATTACGCCACGGGAGTGTGAACAGAAGAGGGACATCTTCAGAGGCCTTCTGGGTATTTTTAACGGACTATTTGCACCAGAGGAGGTCGGGCGTGAGCTGACAGGAGATGATATCGACAAGATCTCATTCGCCTTCTTCAAGCAGCTTTCTGTAAAGACAGGTCTCGCCTGGACCAAGCTTGCGATTAGTAGTAAAGACCGAGGATCTTATGACTGGATACCCATTGTGCCGAATACCACCAAGCTTCTCACCACTGATTGCTTCGCTGCGGTAGTCAACCTAGGGCGCTTGAAGCAAAAGGGAATGGCAAAATCGATTGCGACGACAGGCCTCCTAGGAACTCCTCGTAAGTATATGAGGATCTCAGTCAATCAAGGGAACAGGGGCTTCCAATTCATCTTCAAAGGCTGCAATGTTGGCAAGAAGGTGAAAACAGGCAGGTTCAGTAGCGAGTTGATCCCGAACTACGATCAGCCTAAAGATGTGTCCGGCGATGAGACTGGCAGGATTCTGGTGCAATGCGCGACGATTCTAGGAAGCATCATGGACCCCGGTGGCAATGTGATACAATATCGAAGGAGACTGCTTCGCAAACTTCTACCATATTGGAATATAAGCGACCCCAATGCAAAGCCGACGATGTGGCAAGACAGGTGTGTGAGTGGCACCGATTGGGAAAATCCACATCCTTGCTACTTCAGGGTTCATAACAGGTCGATGAACTTCAGGATGGGCCAGATATTTGGTTGCGGGTCGCGTTTGGAAAATGAAAGCACAAAGAATATTTTGTGCGAAGTGCGCGTGAGTTGTGGGTGCATCATCGTGGCTCCTTTCTCGTTGATAATGGGAGCTATTACAGCCGTGGAGGGTTGCTCGCTGGGAGAAATCTCTGGATCCCTAGAAGGAGATCGGATAGTTCTAAAGGATGGCTTGGGATTGGTGCAGGTTGGAGATGTAGGCAGTGCCTTCAATCTGATAGCGTTCGGAGGCGATGTCGACTCTCTCAGGTCCTATGCTTCGAGCTGTAGAAATACAAAGGATCATAAGCCCGTGGAGCCGAAACTACAGTGGCCTCAGGGGAGAGCTCTGGTCAGAGAAGATTTCACGCACGGGATCACGGATTCATTGAGAGACTATGGTTTCGTGGGCACCGGTGGCTCTGGAAACTTATTGATATGCAGAAACAACCCCATTGGCAAGCATAAGATCATAGGAGTTTGTATCGATGACTGGATTGAGAGCAAACAGCAGGAATATACTGTAGTGACAATACGATAGGTATCCTTTGGCAAGCTCATAATGTTGGAATCTGGGGCACAGTTAGTTAAAGTTTTAATCTTCGGTTTTATATTATGATTATTGAATATATGAAACTCGCTCCATTAAAACTCTTGACCATACCAAGCTGAGGAGCCCGAGGGTATGTACCTGATCATCAATACAGGTCGTTATGTGTACTATAACATACCGGAGCGTGAAAGATAGCCTCATTTATGCTGACTGAGACACGATATGCTTCGCATTTGTGTACACAAAAGAGACTATTGAGAATATCAGGAAGCGGGCGCACATCTCCAATGCATTGCTCCAGACCGATGCTAGAAGTGCAAGGAAATGTCTGTCAAATGGCCCTGATGAGATTCGGGTATGGTCCGTACGAAGGAGAGAGAGAGGAATGCAAGTCGAAGGATTGTGAAAATATGATACGATGTACTTCCTCGTCCTTCTTGAAGAGTATTGTAAAGACCTGGTTAGAATACTGGTGTTATGGCACCACATTAGCTAGTTTGCAGAGATTCGAGTGTGTCTTGCCTTCAACAGTTTCATTTTAAGCGACCAAAACAAGTGTGAACAACCGAGCTATTGCTTGAGCTAATTTGAACTAGCGTACTGCTATCTAGAAGGCCATCGGACATTCTTTACTGTATTCGACATCCTTAGCCGAATTGAGGGACTTGCTTCGCATCGGCAACGGCTGCAGAATAGCCCATCCGATCTTTAACATAAAACTCAACACCAACGGGATAATCACGGACGCTCTTATCGTCAATACCCCCGCTCTTGATGCAAGTTTGATCCGGCATGATCTCCAACTCTGTATACAAGCTGCTGCCGCAATCTATTTCAAGTCAGCACAGCACGTACTTGCTAGCAACAACCCGCCATAACTGAAAAGTCACTCGACCATTCAATCAATCGCAAAAAAACGAAGAAAAAAAAGTTCAGGCCCTACCACCACAGAAGAAATGATTGTTCAGCTTTCCCGAATCTCCGGCAAGGGCGTAGGACTTGGGCTTGCCCTGGGTAATCTTGAGTGCAGTCCGGGGGACGACGATGTTGGAAGTATATGCCGCACCACTCCATTTCTGGCTAATATGGCTACTGTTTAGCTAGGGGTCAAAACACAAAACACCTTGTTGGGCACAATCTCACCAGTCGGTACAGTGACATAAAGCCGTGACTTGTGGTTCCCCTGACAGCAATTCCTGTTAGTGGCTACAAAGATGGGAGACTAGGATCAAAGATGGACCTGTGAACTCGTAACGGATGGCGCGACACATGCAGCTTCCTGTAGGCATTTTGGCGAGAATATTTGGAGCGGTTTGTTTATTTCGAGATATCTTGGGATTTTGGAATGAGGATAATTTTGAGTTCGGTATTATTGATAGAGGGGTAAGTGGGATGTTACATATACCTGCTAGACGAGGGCGGGGAATATACGGCCTGAGGCCATTCTCCTTTCACCCGCCCAAACGGGCTTCTTAGAGAGAGCTAGCCAGCTGGAAGAATCTGTATCCGGAACTGTGCAGCTTATGATTTGGAATCTGATCTACGACTAATTGATTTGCTGGGTTTCATTGGCTTGAATTTAGTCAAGTGGGGGCAAAAGGTACTTCCTTGTTACCATGGGCATGGACACTAGACACCTGATTCGGATTAGAATGCCCGAGCTCGACGTCACAATCTGCGGATCATACACTACGAGATCGCCGAGGTTCTTTCTGAATTTGTTTTAAAGAGGACCGAGTAGAAAGTCCTGCGTGGTCCAAAGTAGCCAGAACTTTCGGCTTGTGATAGTCGGGAGTAGTCATTTGTCGGGTGTCTCGGCGCACAATCTGCTGACTATACAGTACTGTATCCCCTGAAGCCCACAGTATTTAAGCGACTCGGATGTCAACAAACCCCGACTCTTTCGATTATCTATCATAAATTGTTCCCGAGTCAACTTGTGGGGAATACCTCGACCTAATGACAGATACTGATAAAGCTCAAGGTTTCAGTAGATGGAGTTGATGTCTCGCTTGTCTTCGGCTTCAGCTTGCTGGGCCTTTCAGGCTTCGGTTGCCAGCCCTTCGAAAGTTCGAATGGCCCCTCGAGAAATTGTGAAGATGGCATGATTTGAAATGGTTGATGGTATTAACAGACACTGAATGAGTGGGATAAGTCTGCTTCTTACCAAATAAAAAGGGGGGGTTTCGCGAGTGAGCAATAGCTAAAATTAGCCCCTGAGCTGGCCCGCCTGTTTTGCTACCCCTCGCCTCGCTTGAGGTAATTTCATGTCAACACCGACCCCACAAAAACCTATATCCGCAACCTCATCGAAGTCGCATCCCAACACAACACAACACAACGCGCTCGACAACAAAGCTACTACGACAATCGTAGGGTAAGGAGACAACTGACGTGGTCTTACGGTTCGTCTCAGAAAGCAGCAATGCGTTCGCAAGGTAAGAAGTAAAAGCTTGTATAATGTTGTTGCATGGAGAGAAGATCCAGTTTGGCTGCCACTGATCAGCAGTGTTATTCCGCTCCGCCCCCACACATGATCTACGTGGTATCAGAATTTTGTAAACACAAACTGATGTTGTATCAAGGCAGCCGGCAAGGCCCCAAGGGCAACGGACCTAAGAAATCTGCTTCGGGAACCCCTTCCTTCCCCACCACCGCGGCCCCCAACGCCAAAGCCCGCCACAAGGGCAAGGCAAAGAGCAAGAAGATGCAGCCAAAGGTTGAGATAGAGATCGAGGGTAAGGGTGAAGAGAAAAAAAACGCCAAGGTCCAGAAAGCAAAAAGCCAAGTATTTCATGAACACGAACATGCACGATAATAGACTAACTTGTGCCACCCAGAAAAAGTCAAATGCGAAGATGAGAAAGGTTCAGAAGAAAGCTAATCACGAGGAAGCTCAAAAGAAGAAGAAAGCCGAGCGAAAGGTGAAGGGGGAGCTGCAGAATAAGATGAAGACTGCAAATAGAGAAGCACAGGAGCTCGCACACATGAAGAGATTTGAGGCCGAGGCTAAGAAGGAATCAGAGAACAAGAAGGTATGCACCGAGATATCACCGGCAGGTTACGGAGGGCGCTCTAACAAAAGTCACAGGAGATTGAGAAGAAGCCTGCACAACTAGAAGACTCCAGCCCAACAGTTCTCAAGCCAGCTAAATCAGGCGTCCACAAGCAGAAGAAGAAGACCAAGTCGAAAAAGTCTAATCTGCAACTAGAGGTCTTGAAAGCCGAGCCGGCACCACCTACTCCCAAGACTAAAGTCAAGACGGGAACTCTTACTGCTATGACAGACATTCCCAGTGACGAGCCTCTAGCCGCCAAAGCTAACACGCAACTATATGCAACCCTGGTGAACACGAAGCCAGCGCTCTCCTCCAAGACCGAAGTAGATACTACCACAGAGAAATTTCGGTCAGATAGAAACGTGACAGAACTTGCCTCTGTTCCTCGAAGACATCGCGCCAAGTACCGTCAATACCGCGAGGAGCAGAAGAAGCTGGCCGCAAGCATCAAGCACATGGGGGAGAGGATGGAGACTATCGACTCTATTCTCGCTCACATGCAGAAGCTGTGAGAGGACTTCAGGATCACGAGCAGATGTTTAGTTGCTAGTAGTGGATCGATGTGATGTTGCTTGAGATTGGTGTCAGATGCTGGATTTTGCTTTCATGTGTATGTAGTGCTACGAGAAGTGTTTTTACCTAAAGGCAAGTTTATGAGTATAGCTGCAGAGCGAAGCGGCTTGATGGGACATCTGAATCAGATGGTGGGTGCACTGTTGAGGGGTAGCTGACCAGGAATAACGCAATTACAAGACAGAGAGAGAGTAGTTTACCTCGTGCCCGGAACGAAATCGAATTGCTGTGTCAACCAGTCCCAGAGTCATTTACAAGAAGGGGGGATGTGAATCGTATCTTTTTGTATCTTCTTTACCCTAAATCTGTCATAAGTCAGTCCACAAATGCAAGTCACTATAATCATCAAAGCCTGCTTTCCCTTCCCGCCAGTCCGAGTCCACCACTCATAAACGGCCCTTTCTCCTCCGAACTCTGCCCAAATAGCACCCTCTCCCTCCCACCTCTCGTCCCCCACCAGGCAACACAGACAGCACTTCTCTCAACATCCATCTCACCACTCTCTAATAAATCCCAAAAGCGCCTCTTACAAAGCTCCTTCATCGTCGGATCAGACACCGCGTTCAAAAGATCCGCTGTCAATGGCAACCAAGCCTCTAACACCGTTAATGTCACGTTCGGTAAGACGTCTAACAGGGTAAGGAGGAGGACGGCTTGTTCTGAGAGAGAAATATCTTGGCTCTTGGCATCGGCTTCGGATTTGGTGGCGACGGGCGAAGGTAGAGGTACCGTTGGTGCGTAGAGAGCTCGGTGATGTAGTAGCTCCAATAATGTTTCGGCCATTAATGGCTGGGATCTCGAAAGTGGATTCGGAGGTGTGCAGATTTGCATCAGGGCTTTGAAAGCAAATCTGAATTGTCTTGGAGACAAATTCCTTGGAAATGAAGCAAAGAGACTTTCAACATAGAATGGTAAAACTCTTGCTGTGAGTTCCTCATTCCGAGGAGCAGCAAGAGCTGCTAGCATGGCGCTGTGTGCTGCCTCAAATATCTCTAAGAGATACACATTTGCCGCTGAAGATAGATAAGGTGTACATGGTGTTACGATGAGAGCTTCAGTCTCCGCGGGTTCAAGTGAGAGTGTGAAATGCTCCACTGTGTTAAGATAGAAAAGGTCGTGATTTCTTTGTAAAGGATGCAGCGGTATCTGTCCCGCTTGTGATGGGTATATCGAGCGAAGGAAAGCGAGGGAGGCGGTAGGAAACTGAGTAAGGATGTCAATAGATGTGAAATTGACAAAAGTAAAGGCTGAAAAGGCATTTGAGCCGAGCCGAGATGAGATGAAATGTATGTTTTTGAGGATAAAAAGTGACTGGGAGGCGGCGGCTGCGGCAAGCTGCGGAGAGGAAAGAACTCTGTCGATCAGAGTTCGTCCGATAAGAGCTTTTAATATTACAACTGTGGCGAACATTGCAGCTTTTAGTGTTTGCCATAGAACAGGAAAGGTGATTCGGAGAGTATCAGGGGTCAAGAAGGCCGCTTCTTCTGAAGGATCGATCTCAGACAGCTTATTCCTCTGCCATTTGTGCAAAAGCCCATTTGTAAATGACATCAAATGTTCTCGAACGGCCACTGTCAGAAACGAGTCCCTCATATTCTCAATAGCATGAGCTATAAGTTTTGATAGTGGTCCCATTGAGGTGATAATTGGTTTTGAGCAGAGCTTCTGGAGCTGTAAAAATGACGCAGATTTGTTTGGCCAGTTGAACTTCGCCTCTGACACCTGTTTCACATCGTGGTCGATAGCCTCGAGGAAATATCCTTCTTGATAACCCTCAACAGAGGTCATGGTCTTGACCATGATCATTACCAATGCGTCATAATTCAACTCGCTCCTGACAACATCAGAGAGCAGAGGAAAGGCATGGTTAAGAGCCAGCACAAGAGATCCTGACCCAAGAGCTCCTGCACTTGCTGGACTATCCAAAGCCAGATTTACCGCCGTAACCATAGCATTCTCGAGTGTGGTCCGCAGTCCTGGTGACAACCCTTGCCTTTCCGAACCTTCCATCCCAACAAGAACTCCGCAAATTACTAGCAAGTGCTGCCATCTTGGCGACCGATCATCCAAGCCCTTGACTACGGCTCTTGTCCATTCATCACAGCTTATGCCCCCTCCTTGTCGCGGTTGGTATGCATCGTATGGTTTTGAACGCCCTTCAAGCTGATGTTTTCGCACAGTAATCGCCGCTGTGTTGAAAATACCGATGATCCGAAGACTCGTATGTAGCCCGTCAACTTTATTCCATATTGCGGGGGCAATCAAAAGATGCGAAGTGAGGAGAGTGATGTTTAGAGGATTCGATAAAGTTGTAAGAAGTGATGTTGTGCTGGAAAGAATCTTGTTGATCTGAACTGGATCAGAGGAGCCTTGATATGCGCGCAGCACAGTCGTAAGGAGGCGATCGGCCGGCATGATTAATTTATTTCCATCAAGGTCGCGTGGAGTGTTGGATGAAGGATGTGGTCTTGTAATGCTTCGACGAGGTTGGTTGTTGACGACATCACTGTACTATGTACAGTACTGTACTGTACAGCCGAGGCATCTTCAGCCTTTCGCGCCGCGCCAATTCAACCACCTCCGACGACCAACAACATCGTCTTGAAGCAGACGAGGCTGAAAGCCACAAAAATCCCCGCGGGGAACAGCTCGGGATCATGACACTCAAGTACGTATGAAGTTTCATATAAATACACTAGCTAATGTTCCACAGTGCTCGATTCCAAAGTACTGCTCCACTGGACTACACATCCCCAGCGTTCCCATCTCTCTACTGGCCGTACAAGGCAGCGCCTGGTGTGGCAAACTATCTTTATTACACCTTTGATATATGGCGCCACACCGTATTATGGACTCTTATTATATATGCTGTTTGTCATGTCGTAGTCGTGGTCTTCGCGGTGTTGATGCAATTGGGGAAAGGGAAAAAGGCATGGAAATATGTTTGGACTTTCCCCATCATATACTGCGCCATTGCGGGAATAGAAGCACTGCTAGCAGGTAGTCTTGTGGGCTTGACGTGAGTAAACACTTTCACCTCGGTCATTGCTCCACTGGTCTTAAGCACATATACCCTGGTACATGTTATGCGGAGTAAATTCTAACATTTTTAAGTCTCGGAGCCGTGTACAATGCCGGCTACTTTAGGATGTCAACATGGTTTCCATTCATATGGGGGTGTATCAACGTCTTGGTCTTGATCACATCTTCATTCTCTATTCAGGGTGGCCTTTGATTGTACAAAGCTGAAGCCATAAGTTCTGTCTATATCGAATGAGAATATTCCATCTCTTTAGGCACTTAAATCTGCTTAAACCGCCGCCGCTACCGCTACCGCTACCGCTTCTGCTTCTCTCTCTTCAGCAGCTACAAGAGCAGGATCCGGCTCCTTGGGCTCGATCTTTCTGATGATGCGGGCAGGGTTTCCAGCAACGACATGGAAAGCAGGGACATCCTTAGTTACGACACTTCCAGCGCCAATAGTCACGCCCCGACCGATTGTGACATTTGGGCACACGGTAACATTCCCACCAAACCAACAATCCTCGCCAATGGTGATCTCACCCCCCAGCTCTGGACCTTTGATGCCATTTCGCAGGAATGGATCGAGAGGGTGTGTTGCTGCAAAAAAGGAACAGCCGGGGCCGATAAGAGTGCGAGACCCTATGGTGATCAAGCACGTATCCAGGAAAGTGCAGTTAAAGTTAATATAGACACCTTTCCCAATTCTAGGACAGTGAGCACACGTATAAACTCTAGCAATGTGTTGAGCATACCGGAGGTTTGTTCCGTAGTCAACTTTGATAGGGCCGTCAATATAGGCATCATCTTGGAACAGCGCAGCCTCTGCTTCCTCAGTGTTTCCTGGAGGTGGTAAGGGGGTCTTGTCATCAATGATTCTATAACATATCAGAATACCCGGGAGTGGACAGCATTGTTCGCGAATTACACGCATGTAAAGCAACAGGACGAAGGATTTAGGCGCTTACTCTCTCCAAAGCCTCACTAATTCTCGTCTGGGGGCTTCACCGACCTGATTGAATCTATGACAAGCATGATGGCATCTGTTTCGCTTGGCAGTAAGTTTTGGAAGAAACGCATGACTAGGCAGATTGGGAGAAAAGTCAGCAGTCACATTGCAAGGTAGAGATTGTAGGATTATTTATCTTGCAAGGTGGAAGGGGGGGAGGAAAGGGGGGATGCCTACTACAATTCTCCTTGTAGCATTAGTGCTTCATTCTCCGCTTCATCAATGTTTTCCATATCTACAGATTGAATGATGAGTTAACTATGCAGGTGAAGAGCAATGCACTATAAATTCCTTAGGAAGATACTTTGTCAATTGTTCAAAGAATTCTTGGCCGTGGCTTGTGGGCGCGGCCGTTCACGCTCAATTGTTCAGGTACTGTGATGTAACTACAGCGCTGCGGGCTGTTCCCGGAGTTCAGCCGGCCTCCTCATTCAAGCTTCTCAGCCTCGTCTGGAATGTCCGTCAATCGAATACAAAGACTTTAACAATTCACTCCCCACTTCTTCTCTTCCTCGCTTTCTTTATTTATTCTACTCTACAAAACTTCTTCCACTTCGTTAAATAACTTGTTTGGAAAGCTTCTACGTGTTTTTAATGCATTTATCTAAGACCCTCACAACAAAAGAAGCAGGCAAACTTGTATCATGGCCTCATCAAACGAACCTCTCTCCTCCTCCACAAGTTGGACATCTCCTCGCCGCACAACCACAAGCACATTCTTGAACGAGGCCGCAACGCTCATCAACCGCGGTGGTCTTGGTTCTGCCTCCCAATTTCAACCCCTCGGTGCCTCTCAACCCTCTACTCCTCTTCTTCAACCTCAAGAACTAAACATTTTCCTCGACAACTACGAATCGCAGTTCCTCCCTGGCCAACCCAAGTCCCTTTCCGGCATTGCCGTCCGCTCCTTCATTCTCGGCCTCGTTCTATCCTCCGCCATCTTCCTAACCTCCTACCTCCTCTACACTAGGCAAGCCATTTGGCGAGCCCCTTTCTTCCTTGCGCTGCTATCGCTCTTCCACTTCCTGGAATTCTACACCACGAGCCGGGCGAATACGTCCTCAGCGAAGATATCCTCCTTCCTATTTTCCAGTAATGGCTCCGCATACACGATAGCGCACACCACCTCCCTCCTTGAAACGCTTCTCTCCCATTGGTTTCTACCTTCCACGATCCTACCGCCCTCCCTCCACTATGCTTGTCTAGTGCTTGGTCTCTTCTTCGTCACCCTTGGGCAAAGTATCCGCGCTATAGCTATGCTGACCGCTGGTACGAACTTCAGCCACGTTGTCAGACACACGAAAGCACATAGCCATCAGCTGGTCACGACAGGAATATACAGTGTGTTCAGACATCCGAGCTATTTTGGGTTTTTTTGGTGGGGAATCGGCACACAATTGATTTGTGGAAATACATTGTGTTTGCTAGCCTATGCGGGAGTTCTGTGGAAATTCTTTTCAAGTAGAATCCAAGGAGAGGAGGAGTTATTAGTGCGGTTTTTTGGGAACGAGTATGTGGAGTACAGGAAGAGGACTTTGGTCGGTGTTCCATTTATTCGGTGAGGGGAGGAGTAATATAAGAGGCTTTTACTTGGCTTGAAATTTCTATTGTGAGAGGGAATGTATGGCGTTAAGTGAAACGACACTGGAGTTTGGGGTCGTAGCGAAGGATATATCCATAATGTAGGATACTAATATTCGAAATTGTTCTGATTATACAGCCCACATGTTCGAACTAAGTAAATTGTTTTTAATGAACGAGACGTCAGGCCAGCAATGTGAAACACGGTACAACAAATGAGTTGGTAACAATTCTAGGTCATCCAGAGGTTGTTAGTAAGCTAACTTACCTGAATAAAAGTCAGATGCAAGGCAGCACCTGTACCATTCATGAAACCAAATACCAGGCTACAAAAGCGGTATGAATTTCCGAATCGATTCAAACGGATAGAAGGTGGTATTGCAAACTCCGTCTCTGTGCTCTGCTATGCTGCCCTTTGAAGCAAAATGCCGATGATAATGCTAGAAACCAGACCCAAACTCCAACTTCACATATGACCCTCGCGCTCTTCTAATTCCCGCATGTACTTTACAAATGTCTTCTTGTGTGTCTGTTTCTGTTAGCCGAGCCTTGCAAGGCATGACTCCAGGTATAGGTGAAGGAACTCACCATTCCGGCATATTTCCCTTCTCTCGTTACACACACATATCTTAATCCAAGCTTTACAAAGCACTCGTATACCAGATCCATCGGGGATTGGATGTCTAATGCTAGAGGTGCCTATCATATCCTAATGTCAATGCTTATTCCCAAATTCAAGCAAAATGATACAAGGTGAGGTGGCTTACTGGATCAATATACGACGAGAAGTCCGTTGGATCAGAATCCGCCTCGTCATCAGAATCAAAAGTTGCGACTTTCGCCATCAAACACAAAGCCTCAGATTCATCATCCAGGTTATCTAGAGCATATTCCAAGTCAGGTGCTGGGATCAAACCGACAAGAATTTCATCTCGAATTATGGGTAAGCCACCGTCAACTTCCCCAGCTTGATGGAGGAGCTCTATTTTGCGGCGAAGCGAGCTTGCAGATACGAGGGGTGAGGTGGAAATATCAATGATCCTCTCCCGCCGAACACGAGGTAAAATATCTGCGAGGTCTGAGGTAAAGATTGGCTTGTGCTTGTTATTGAGAAAGGGGTATGAGTTGAGGTTTGTAAGCAAGTCCTATGAATATCAGTAGGAGCTCATTTACAGCTTACGTTGAATCTTACATAGATGCTGAGTGGTTCCATGAAATCCGCTGTCCATTTCGACACGAGAATGGCAAGGGAAAAGGGTAGAACATAGTCAAGGCTGCCTGTAAGCTCGAAAAGAATAACAGCCAATGTCACTGATAGCCTGGTAACACCACACATTGTCGACCCTGCTGCAATGAGTGCATAAACGCCAGGTGTGATGCATGATTGGCCGGTGACATGAGCAGCGCAGTTCCCAAAGACTGGCGATGTGGGATATTGAAGCACCACCCACTGGATCAGATGTCCGATCAAACGCCCACCTAAACCACCTACAACCATGGACGGGACATAAATTCCAGCTGGCACTTTCTATTTGGGTAATTAGTAACAGGCGAGAGTAAATTTGAACGAAAGGTCCCTGGTTGGGGGAATGGGGGAACACGTACAATACCAAAGGTGATGATAGTGAGCACCCCTTTGATGAAAAACGCAACAGCTAGGCTCGTCACAACGGGAAATATATCATCAACATTCTTTGGACAAAGCCCTAGGTCATCGGGCTTGTTGATATCGCAGGGGCTCGCCAAATTAAACAAGAGTTTTGCCACAGGAACCTTTGTGAACGGATTCCAATAGCTGACTAGACCTGTAATCAATGCAACCAACATAACCTCAACAAGAGGCCATTTCTTCACAATAGAAAATTTTCGAAACGACTTTGCCCATGATCGAGAAGCTTTGATAAAAATAGCTCCAGTAGCTCCTCCAAGAATACCAACAATGATAAATGCCGCTATCTCGAAGAACTCCCAGTCGGTCAGGTACCGAACTTCGAACATGACGATCTTGTTGGTGCCGTAGGGGTTGAGGAATTTCAGAGTAAGTGCTGCAGTGATGCAGCAAAAAAACGTGCGAAATAGCGTCTTAGCAGGGAAAAAGTAAGCAACTTCTTCTAAACAGAAAAGAACACCGCCAATAGGTGCTCCGAAAGCCACTGCAACACCTGCGGCCGCAGCTGCCGAGAGTACTTCTCTACGTTTCCCATCGTTACTATCGTATTTTGAAAAAAGTCGACATGCAATGTTCCCGACGCAAGTTGCAATATGAACAAATGGCCCTTCTTTACCCAAGCTTAGGCCGGAAGCAACACTCAAAATTAGGGCAAGTGTTTTGATCACGAATGTTTTTACACCCAGAAATCCGTGCAGGACGAATCCACTCAAAATGACACGAACCTCGGCCACGCCCGACCCAGCAGCGGAGTAGTACACCATCGGGGGCGTAACATTCTCGTCGGAGGCAAGCTTCGGACTGGATGGTCCATCATCCTGGGGAGGGTCTGGTAGACGTGTTTGAGCACCTAAATTTTCGTCGAGCGTTGAGATATGGTACGTGGATGGAACAATGGTCTTCGTAGTTAGAGTCAACAGACATGAAAGGGTCGAGAACACGACAACCAAACAAACAAAAATTCCAAATTCAACGAACTGCTCGTCAACGCCAGGAATTTGAATGAACGTTGACCAGGATTTCCACGCAGGACAACGATCTCCTTCGGGGCAACAGTGCTGGAAATGAGGTCAGCTATAACTTGTTGGGCACGTTATGCTGGAGACCAGAGAAGAGAGTTACAGTTGTCCTATCAATTTGGTAGTATCCAGCAAGAATATGACAACAGAGAGGTTCGATGTATATTGTTAAAAGCAGTATAGGTTTAGGGCTGCTTTGTATCTAGCTTCGGGGGACAATGAAACAAAAAATTTACTGAAGACTTACCTTCTCACTGATCAAGAATCCAGTCGAACAATAGCCATCCTTCCAGTCAAACACTGGAGATTCTGAAACATCCACGATGTATGCAATGACCGCCGTAAAGAATCCCACTACAGCACTCAGTATCCAGCCTTGAGCACCGTCAAAGAAACATTTTATTCGGCCTCTTAGATCCGTCCGGCTACGTAAAGCTTTGACTCGATATGCATCCGCTATACTGTCATGAACCCAATCAGTAGAAGTGAATTGGTCGTACCAGACTCGATCGTCGGGGTATAGGGAGGTCTTCGACTCTCGCATCGAGTCCTTATGTTTTCGATCTGATTTCAGCGCAGTGACTAGCCGTTGCCCCCAGGATCCAGCACGACTGTGATGTCGATTAGTGCGTAGACTCCCTACAAGAGTACCATTAGTCGACAAATTTATCAAAATGGCGGGAGCTGCCTCCTACCGTTCATACTCTGGTGGCTTGAGAGACGCGGCGGTCGTACCTGTTCTGCTGCCGATTGAAGTCGAATCCGCGACCGGCCAGCACTAGGCAAAAGGGGAGTTCTCTCATCAGACATGTTGCTCTGCGAACGAGCCAAGTCAGTCCTCCGAAAGGTTGGCGAAGGAGGCGACGAGGAGTCTGTTGACTCAGGAAAGGCTTGAGTCATGGTCAAGCTGTCTGGAGGTTGACCAGGCCGGCCAGACCAAATCTGTTGACGGTGAGGTAGCATATTGACAGCTTGGACTACATGTTGTGGTCCTCGAGCGCACAATACGGAGAAGATGGAGGGTGGAGTCGAGGGTGGATTAGGGGAGGGGAGGTCCAAATAAGCTTGTGCCGTGCTGGTAGGCAGGTAGTTGCGAAGGATAAATGAGGCATCCAGGAAGTGGAGTCAGCTTTCACACAGTCCGTATTCTCTACCCACCCATGGAAATGAAGTAGGGGGTGTGTAGATCCAGAAACAGCTTATGTACTGTACTTTGCCTCAGCTCAGCTGGTAGCGTAGCCTCCATGATTGTGAATCAAATTCCACAATGGGACCCTGATCGGCTCAGATACAGTATGTCATATGGATTGGATGGGAAGAGATGCATTGTTCTTTCTCCTCCCCTCCCCCCCATGCAGAGATCATGTGCCACCCCAGAAATGATGCACGCATGTGATAAGGTACGACATCATGGGGACTTTAATGTACTGAAGGGGAGTGAGTAGGAGGTGTCATGGGAAGATGCCTCAAATTACGGATCAAAAAGTGTACATTCCTTTCTGGTGTTGTCACCGCTACCGCTACTGTACCGCTATATAGTACTGTACGTACAGTAGCGCAGGAACACGACCATATTGCGCCTTCCGCCCGTCTGTACCCAGGTTTCACAACTCTAGCTTGGGTTGAGCTGCAGTGTACTGTCCTACAGAAACAACTCACTGTGCTTTGCAGGTACAGTTGGTTTTCCTGGGACAAGGCTCGATGCGACCATATGTAAATAGTACCAAGTTGGTCAATAAAGGATAGTGAAGAGTCTCGACTACCAGCAAGGACTGCAATCAATAGGTAGAAAGAGCAAAGACGGCCCACCGTTGGAACGTCCACTTGTTAGGCAAATATGCTAAAGAAATTTGAGAAAGGCAGCAAAAGGTCCTAAGCCATGCTTATTCCTACTGAATCAATTGATTTATTCACAGTACTGTATTTCTCGAGAGACACTATCAATACACGACGCTAAAATACGCTCCGCCAGCCAATGGGATGCAGTACTGTCATTACAGTAAATCCCTCCTACCAAGTCGATCAAGAAATCCCATCATCTCATCCTCTCCCTTCTATTCCACTATTGCTGTCCTACAATTTACCAAAAACCATGGCGGCCACTGCATGTAACAAGTACCCCCAGCTTATCCTATTCGGAGACTCTATATTCCAAAATGCACAACTTCTTCAGGATGGTTTCTCCTTCCAGAGTGGTTTAGCAGAGCGTCAGTCTCCTCTCAATACATATACTATACAACCAATTACGCGCATACAACAAGCCTCTCCTCTCCCCGATTTCTGCTCCTCTTCATTTTCATCGATACTCAAGCTGATTATAGTTTACAGATTGTCTTCGAAGACTAGATGTTATCAACCGGGGTTTGGTATGTGACGAGACTTTCATCTTTGCCAGCCTCGCTGACCAGCTTCACAGAGTGGATATACAACGGCAAATATGGCACTCATCCTCGAAGATCTCATTCCATCTGCATCCTCTGCCAAGGTAGACTACCTAGTAAGTACTTCACATTGTTCGAGTACAGCTCGATAGCTCCGAGATTCCGGCGAGTGAGCAAGTTCCCTGCTCTCTATTCAAAATCTTGAAAATGAACCTTCACTGGCGAAAGTTCGTTCCTTTTGGCCTTTTACGCTCTAACTATTTCAGCTCGTCCTTCTGGGCTCAAATGACTCTTGTCTCCCGTCAAGTCCATCCGGTCAATATGTGCCAATCGACAAATACCAAGAAAATCTCAGGAAGATCCTCACCCACCCTTCCGTAACAGCTCACAACCCTACCATTCTCCTCATTACCCCGCCACCAATCCATGAAACTCAACTTCGAGAACAGGATCTGTTGAAGGGTTACGATGCTATCAGTCGACATCAGGCTGTGACTGCCAAATATGCCAATGTAGTTCGAGAACTTGCCAGAGAGTTTCAAGAGAAGAAAGTGATTCTTGTCGACCTCTGGAACGCATTGCTTGAAGAAGCTGCCAGATTAACACCTGATTTCATAGACGATGGTAAATTGTACGTGTTGAGCTGTCCGGTGTTTCCTATTTCTGATTGCTCTGCATCATTTGGGGGCTCACCCTCACCACAGACCAGTTTGTTCTGATTCCTGAAACATCTTGATCGAACATGACTAATATCACCTAGGATCGGGACACTTGAAAAGGGTGATAATCAAGGATTAAGAGCTCTCTTAGTTGACGGATTACATCTCACTGGTAGTGGTTACAAAGTATTACTCAATGTAGTCATATCATCTGTGGGACCTGAGTGGGTACAAGAACCAGATAACAATCCGAAATGGATTTTCCCGTAAGATTATTCGTAGGAACTGGGTCTGCATTGCTAACATGCCTAGACACTGGACCATTGCTCCTAGAAATGATAAGAATTAGAGGGATGGCGGCCGGAAATTCCTGGGCGGAGGCAGGCAGACTTACAGCACAGCCCATGGCCCTCGGTAACAATTAGCTCCCGTTCTACAGACGATGATAAAATAGAAGGTCTTGCATTTCTTCTATCTTTAGTACACCAAGTATCTAATAAATAGGCGTTTTTCATGCCTATGGTACTGTATCTCCACAAATGCTACGTACTGTAATAGTCTGTATAAAGCATGAGCCCGCAGAATTACAGTACCTTCGTACAGTGGTGAACCGACTATTAATCCCTGCATACTGTAAACTGGGGATCGAAGCGATGCGATGGCTTTAGGCTAGTCTACTACTGTAGTGGTCTATCAAGACATTCGTTCGACTCGACTCCAAAGTACTATACAGTATCTCCACCACCAGAAATATCAACACTCTACTCAATCAATTTAGGTACCTTAGATACCAGCATCTGCCGTCCGATTTCAGTCAGTAAGAACCAATCAACCCTTCGTCCAAGTGCTGCCAGTGAGCTCCCGTCTATTCAACCATTACCGACACCAGTGCCTATCTTGTCGGAATCTCAGCACGCACCCAGAAGCTCTTTGTTCTACCACATCGGTGCCGATACCAACCTCTTTTTCATCTACGCAGCCCCCACTTCGACATTAATCCATCCGCCTCAACCCGCTTGGCACGATCTTTCAACTATTTCCCACTCCCAAAAACAGTACTTAACCAAGGCTTCTAGCCTAGCTTGACGTCGACCTAAACCCATACACAGGTGTCTCTCCTAGGACCTCGAACGAAGAGGACGGTATCCGCGGCCCTAGAGGAGTGCAGTGACCGACGGTCGCAGGTCGATGCGGCGGGGGAGACGGATATCGTGAATTGCGCCTACAAACGAGGGACGGAGTTTGAAAGGGGCTACATTCTGGGACAGGCAGTCGTGTTGGACCCAGTCAAGCGAATAGACTTACGAGGTAGGATTTTATCTTGCACGGATACATTGACAACCGGTCTTTCATGGAAACAGATCATTTCCAGTATCCAACTGAAAAGGCTTCCCGTTCATCCAGAGAGTACAGCACCATATAGGAGCATTTGCCCTTCGATACGCAACGTCCCCGGGATATAGGATCGGGGCATTCGAACAAACTCGTATAGCCCGAAGAATTCTGTTACGAGACAACTTGAAGGAAGATCATTGACCTAATAATCATCAATACTATTCTGTCATCTAGTATATGAAGGCAGTTTGGGTATGGATCCACAGTTCAGCGCTACTCGAGAAGATTTATACCATGTTCAGATGGATGTTAAGCATGTCCAGGCTGTACAAAACAACCATGCTGATCGCCTCTTGAGATTAGAGAGACGTCAAGCAGATGATGCTGCTCTCAAGTCTGTCTGGGGTCCTAGTTCACCGTTCCCTGGTATTTTGAGTGGTACTCCTCAACATGGTTAGTCACCCGTTCCAGAAAAGGCTTTTCTATGCTAAAGCATCATACCCAGGCCCTGTTCCAAACACATCAACCGATGTCTTCGATGACTTCGATGATGAGCAAGGGCAAAATCTTCTTGGCAGCCTACAGCTGGAGGCTGATGAAGAGCCTGTCAGGCGTGGCGCCTCCCGTGCTAATAGTGTACGATTTGATGTCAGTGCTCTACAAGGATCAAGTTGGGCGGCAAATTCTCGAACTTCGGGAGAGTTTGCTCCAACTCGACCAAACAGCGGATTTGGAAATCACCCTATGACGGAACGATCGCTGTCACACAAGTCAGATGGTAGACATAGCTCAGCAGGCCATTCAGTGCATTCAGTGCATTCTGTCCATTCTGTCCATTCTGTCCATTCTGTCCCATCTGGACGAACAAGTAGCCTAGGACTAGATACAAATTTCATGATCGGGGGTCAAGACGATGATTCGCCTCTGGATGCCCCTGATCCTCCCCCAGGATTGTTCATACTGGGACCTGTTCCTTCCATCATTCGCTGCTGGCTGACAAGCAACTTCTCACATAATGCACTTCTCTACGCCGCAGTCTGTACAGGATCTCAGAGATCGATTCTCGACTATAGTCTTGTGAAAGATCTAGGACTGGCCGACCAGGTGCACAAAGACTCTTGCGGCCGGAACATTGTTAGGCTCCCCGTTTATCTTCCCGAAGCAATCATCACCCAGACAACATCAAGATCAAATAGCCCCGCAGCACAGCTCCCTGCTCTTTCGGCCGACTTCGAGATCATTGGAATGGCCTCACGCAGCAATTCCGATCGCAAGAAAATCCGCGTCTTCTTAGGTAGTGATACCCTCAGAGCTCACAATGCAGATATCCTACTCTCTCGAAATATCATGGTGCTTTATGGCGATGATCGAAGTAAGCTATCGGTTCCGTTTGTCAGACCAGAAGACGAGAATATGTTCAAGAGTCTACAGACAATACATTTTCCACCAGAGAAGAACGAATTAAAAGCAACTGCCCCTGCATTTACTCCTACAGAATCGAAGCCAAAGGTTGAACCCACTCCTGATACAATCAGCCCTTCCCTGGCAGGCTGCATCGAAAATGCCGACGTTACCAATTCTGACAAGGAACAATATCCTGCGCCTATAGAATCCCAGTCGCCATTTACATCTACTTTTCCTTCTCGTCTGAATATCCGCGAGGGGGCGTCAAGTGCCAAATCGAGAAGTACAAGGGTTAATGGCAACGTATCTGACTCTGACAAAGAGCATGTTGCCAATAGCTCTGTTGCAGAGCCTGAGCCATCAGATGCCCCCTCTGATACGGATCGGCGAGAATCTTCAAGCGGTATTTGGGGTTCTTGGCGCCAGACAGGCTCGATCAATGGTAATGAGGCTGAATCAATAAGCGGGTACCAGCGAGCAACACGCGGTGGAAGAAGCATGAAGGTTCTCAAGCCATCCAAGCCGCCAACCTCCGCAGCAATGGTGCCTAGCCGTTCTGCTTCAGCCGCTCGCATATGGCCAACTAATGAACTTCCACCCGCACCTCGCACATCGGGAGAGCTGAGACAAAAGAGTCAGGGCAGTGAATCTGAGAATGTTCCTTTGCGATGGGAGACCAAGAGAACCAGTTTAGAAGAGCAGATAGTCCCGCGTACAATTTCGACAATTCCCAGATCGTCAAATCCCATTGGAGGCGCATCGGCATTCGCTTGGATGAATTTGAGCAAGCCAAAGGCGTCAGCTGTGGCGGAATAGACTAGCTCTGTAATTAATCAGATGAACCAGCGGCGTAGGCTGCCATTTTGGACTGGTTACTTATAAATGAACTAGCTAGGCAGTCATGAATAAAGTAAAATTACTCAAATTTGTCTAGAGTAATGACCCTATATTCTTCTATCGATCGTTTTGATATTGCATTTTTGAATCGGCAGATAGGACAGGGACTTAAGTGAGTTACTCCTCCCTATCCAGTCTCTATCCTCGTTCCTGAAATGCCGATGCGTTTCCCATCAAAGAAACTTTCGCCGCCTCCCGGTTTGTGGATTATTGCTCTCTAGGGGCGAACTCTAAGATACCTGACATAACGATGATTGATCAACCAGAATCAGTCAGACTTGAGGCGAATGAGTCGAGCGCAAAAGCAAATCTTCCGTTGATGAGCCACCGATAGTAAACGAGAAAATCCACTGCAAAACAAGAACTCATATCATCTATGGGGCCAACAGACGCGCAACCTAACTCCTTACCATACTTGTATCCTGCTTCGTCATAACTACCCGAATTTTTTTTGACAATGGAACTCCTGGCTATAAGGGATGAGTCGATGTTTTATTGGTTTTAGAGCTGAAACAACAGCTATAGAGAAATGAGTGGGATGGAAATAAAAGGAAGGGCACCAAGCGAGGTGTTAACTATTATTCGGGGGCTTCAGACAAGCCCACCTTCGGGGTGAGCAAAGAGGGTCGAGCGGGCAGGGCCACCAGGTATTTGTTTGTCACGCCATCGAATCGGAAAAAACCCTGGCATTCCGGTGTTTCCGTCCCATCGATACTAGCATGGAACGACGCCTTTCAATGTCAAGCGCAGACGCAGGTGAGCGGGTTCTGCTATGCGGGAGGAAAAGATTGAGGAAGAGTTTTTCAAGGGTGGCTATGGGGCTGGCAAGAGCGTTTAGAGACGGCTGAATATCTCGACTTCTATGAAGTAAATTAGGAGTACTTTGGATTGCCTTGAATAGAGGGAAATCTTTCAGTAAGATATAGCATCCTTGGTAATAGATACTACTGGCATTGATGTTGATGTTGATGTTACTTATTGTTCAGGCTCATATTTGTGTAAGGTAGGTTATTTATTATTTATACTTACCTAGTCTTAATTACTCCGATTAGTCGGCACCATGGGCTTCCATGCTCCAACAGATCCAGATCCAGATTATCGTCATCTGTACAAGGTTACCAGGTACTGCTGTAGTGTAACTGTAGGTGTGAGTAGCTTATCGCGTTCTTATCGCGAGGTATGACCAAAAAGAAAAAAAACAAAGCTCGGACTCAAGTTTTCCCTGTCACGACCCGCAGGCCCCTCCCCCTCCATGACTTCCTTTTCTCTCCTTCTCCAGCTTCACCTCAACTCTTGACTCACCTCAGATTAGTTCATCATCTCCCTCTTGTAATCGGAAATTTCCACAACTTTTCCCTTCCATACCACCTTTACAATCAACAATCAATTCAGACACGATGGCTAAGGATAAGGTATGTGGTCTGCTTTTCGAGTCACCGCCCTAGTTGACAGAGGATAGGTCTGTCTCGCATACTCCGGTGGTCTCGACACATCCTGCATTCTACAATGGCTGATTGAGGCCGGCTACGATGGTATGCCTCTCCTTGTTCAATCTCTCCAGATCCCCAAGCTAATTGATTCTCCAGTTGTCTGCTTCATGGCCGATGTCGGTCAGGAAGGTAATTATCTCCAACTCCCCGCGAATCCGATTGACGATATACATATACTTCGAGGCTGACAGGCGGAATACATAGAGGATTTCCAAGCCGCTAAAGCAAAGGCTTTGAAGATTGGAGCCGTTGCCTGCTATATCGAGGACCTGCGCAAGGAATTCATCGAGGAGCTCTGCTTTCCCGCCGTCCAATGCAACGCTATCTACGAGAACGTTTACTTGCTCGGAACATCCCTCGCCCGCCCTGTCATTGCCAGAGCCCAGATTGCCGTCGCGCAAAAGGAGAAATGTTTTGCAGTTTCACATGGCTGCACTGGAAAGGGTAACGATCAGGTCCGCTTCGAGCTGGCGTTCTATGCGCTGCAGCCGAAGATCAAGGTCATTGCTCCGTGGAGACTGCCCGAGTTCTATGAGCGTTTTCCGGGTCGTGATGCACTGTTGGACTATGCTGCTGCTACAGGTATTCCCGTCAGCAGCACAAAGAGCAAGCCTTGGTCCATGGATGAGAACTTGGCTCATTGCTCGTATGAGGCTGGTATGTTTGATTTTGTGGCTTGCTCGATATCTATAACATCTAAGAACGACAACTGCAGGAAAAAGGTACTAATTTGGGTTTCTAGGTATCCTTGAGGATCCTGATACCACCCCACCAGCCGATATGTGGAAGCTGGTAAGCAAATCCATCTCCATACACTCTTATCAAATATGCGTTTGGAAGTGAAGTTCCATTTACAAGCCACTTTGGAGACGTCTATCTTCTCCGCCAGCCATACTCCAAGCACAAAATATGCTAAAGAAGCTGTTTCTAACAACTTTTTTGATAGACTGTCGACCCACTCAAGGCTCCCGATGCCCCGGAAGACTTCACCCTCTTCTTCGCCAAGGGACTTCCAGTCAAGTTGGTTTCACAAGGAAAGACCATCACCGACCCAGTCGAGTTGTTCTTGGAGGTCAACTCGATTGCCCGGAGACACGGTGTTGGACGTATCGATATCGTTGAGAACCGTTTCAGTAAGTCCAAAGTCTTCTACCGATCTGTTTGACACTGCTAATATGAGAAACAGTTGGTCTCAAGTCTCGTGGATGCTATGAGACCCCAGGTCTTACCTGCCTCCGTGGAGCCCACATCGATCTCGAAGGTCTCGTCCTCGACCGTGAGGTCCGCGCTCTTCGTGATCAATTCCTTACTTTCAACTATGCCAAAATCCTCTACAGTCAGTAGCAGTAGTAAATTCCCCTCCACCTATCAAAGCTAATTTGGTAACAGACGGCCTCTACTTCTCCCCAGAGCGCGAATTCCTCGAGCAAAGCATCGTCGCTTCCCAAAAAGACGTCAACGGCCAGGTTCGATGCCGCGTCTACAAGGGCTCGTTCTCCGTTCTCGGCCGTAGCTCAGAGACCTCCAAGCTCTACGATGCCTCTGAGAGCTCCATGGACGAAATCGGTGACTTCGCACCTTCTGAGACCGGTGGCTTCATCACCGTCCAAGCCATCCGTCTCAAGAAGTACGGCCAGGCTAAGGCAGATGCTGGTGAACGTCTATAAATATGAAACGAGAACAACAATGGGCTTCTGGTAGGCGTTTGATCGCTTAATTCCGATGGGGCAACAGGTTTCTCTTCAGGATTCCAAAAGTAATGCTGGTTTCCACGGCGATAGTGAGAATAGATCCTTCCAAATGAAAAATTCTTTTATTTACAACATCAATAATCCAAGAAGCTACCTTGATACCTACTAAATAACTGTTGCAATAAACTGAGATATAGGAGATCATATATGCTTTCCTTAGTTTTATCCTACTTGCTATTATATAAACTTGTTCGCTAATCCTCTTTCAGGCTTCTTATTCCTCGTCTCCTTAACGCTAACTAAAAATACTTCGAGCTCAAGCTATACATCTGCATATCTGTTTTGTCTTTGCAGCCTTGGTGAAGAGACTTTCCCACTTCTGCTCGCTCGGCCCCTAAACGTCCTAAACTCGCTTGACACACAGGGGCTGGTTCGCTAATTTTTTATACTCACGCACGTGCATCACGATTTCATGATCAAAACCGAACCTCATCTCCTGTGAGTTCGAGTAACCAGTTACGGCCAAATTGTCATGCCCCTAGCAACCTCCTACCTTCTGTGAAATACCCGAAGCGATCGAAACCAGAAGAACATTGTTGTGGGATGCAATTGGTATATTTCCCCTATCACTTGAGTGGTTGAATTGAGGCATAGCTGAACAAGCTTCCTCGGAAGTCCTCGAGAAGATTCCTGTCTTTGGCAAGGGACGACCTCCAATCATACAGAAACAAGACTGTGATGTCTTGTTATATCTCTCGGATGAGTACAGGGAACCCAGACGAGTCGCTTCAGAAATCGTAGTCTTTGAATGCTGATGCGGAAAATTGGTGTCAGAATTTACCTCGTCAGATGGTCTTCAACTATTTAGGGGCCAATCTTACTCTATCACCACACACTCTATCACTGATATCAGTCAGATCTATGTTCCAATTCCAGCACATCTGCCAACTAATGACAACAGAGCTATCCATAACACCGGGCACCTAGTGATTTTCCTTCATCGACACCTTGTGTCAGATGGCCACCTTCATTCTTGTTCTCCAAAGGTTGTCTATGAAGAGTTCATTACATGTTCAGCTGCTACCAGCAAGATAGCCCACATACTAAGAGCATATGAGAGAATGTACGTTGTCATAAGTACTCCTTATCTGGTCTCCTATGCAACCTTCATATGCACTACTATCTACATCAGGATAGTCGCACAGGGCGGACCTGACGGGCGGAATTAGTCCTCGAAATATTACCGAGTCGAATGAGACTTGATGCCAGCAGTGCTACACAATTGTCGCTAGCCGTTGAAGCTGAGGACACGTACAGACAGATGTAGCAGACATTATATCAGCCATAACTGCGACGTTACACCCTCGGGAGCCGCAATATGGGATGAACACATAAATAGACGTCTCATAAAGGACAAATCCTACTACTGTACCCTCTGAGATTGATTTGCTTACCCGAAATAGACATGGATTCAGTGGTCCAGAGAATCTCTAGCGATAACCAGATGACGCAGCAAAGTCCCGGTATTTCTCAACCTGACTTAAATGAACATATTTTTCCTAGCATGAGCACTATCAGTGCGACATATGGGACGACCGGTCGATTGTTATCGCGCCTCCTTGGATGTTCGAGCCTCCGACACTATACCTTCCATGATGCTGTGTACACCTCCAAATAGTCATCGTTTCGTTTAGATTGAAAGAATTACTATCAAAAAATGCGAGCTCATGAACGAGAATACAAACGTATCGAGTACCGCGTAGGAACCGCTCTAGTCTCAAATCAGCTTTTGATTTGTAGCTTGATAGAAAGCTAGCTTCCTTATGAGTAATTTATAACGAACACAAGTAATCGCTCTTAAGATTACCAAAATAGTGATGTTTCGCAGATTCATAGAGGTTAAGGAGAACTGGCAGCTTCGACAAATTAGCAGGGCTGTCACTCGGGACGAAACCCGGATTCCGCCGCTTTCGATGAGGCCCCCGTCGTTCACATGCACTGGGCCGATTTAAATACTAGCACGACGCATGGTATGACCCAAAGATAAGTGAAAAGAACCAATTGACGAGACTGTTATTGTCAGAGTGGACCATAGTCGGAATGCAAAGCCAACTCGCAAATTGCGATTCCGGAAGCTTCAATGTAGGACTCCCGGCACTTTCTAAATCATCTTGCGAAGATATAAATCATCGATTCAATTTCTCGTCGAATCATTGTCCGATCTTGAAGTTATAGAACTGGTCTCAATTACGCTCGGCTCCCAATCATAGTTGAAATTCCTATCTCTCAAGATACATCATCCACTATTCCAACTGCTTTTCAACATGAACGGATCAACTAGTCCATACGTAGACTTTCCCCGTCTTCCAGATAATGCTACTCGTGAGGGAATTCCCATCCTGAACAAATATTCGACTTTCATTACCCGGGATCATGATTTCCCTGGAGCGCAGGTATGTATTGCGATCTATGACTTCGAATTTGAATGATGACGTTGATCAATATTTTGGGTAGGCCATGCTCTATGCTGCTGGTGTGCCGGATGAGAATTCTATGAAAACAAGCCCACATGTAGGCATTGCTTCTGTTTGGTGGGAGGGAAATCCTTGCAAGTGAGTAACATATATCGAAGTGATAGAGTTACCATTGACTAACTTGTTTTCAGTACTCATCGTATGTACTGCTTTACACTAAATTTTCACCTCTCACCTGTATCGTTCGCGAACTGATCAAATGATTAGTTCTTGACCTTGGTAAGACTGTCAAGGCTGGAGTAGAGAAAGAGGGATACCTCGCTTGGCAGTACAACACGATAGGTGTTTCAGACGGAATTACGCAAGGGAACGAGGGTGATAGCTCTCCATCCAGATAATATGTCGAGGGGAGCTAACATCTGGTTAAGGAATGCGATTTTCTCTCCAATCCCGTGAAATAATTGCTGATAGCATCGAAACCGTGACATGTGCTCAGCATCATGATGCATGCATCGCAATCCCTGGTTGCGACAAGAATATGCCAGGGTGTGTGATGGCAATCGCAAGGCACAATCGACCTTCAGTCATTCTTTACGGTGGTACTCAAGCTGGAGGCTTCAGCAAAGTCCTACGAAAGCCCGTCAACATCAACACTTGCTACGAAGCAAAAGGAGCATATCTCTTTGGAACCTTGAGAGACTGGGCGGAGAAGAGTTCGCCTGCTACCCCAGATGAAATTCTTTCTGATATTGAAAGAAATGCTGTCCCAGGGCCAGGTGCTTGTGGAGGGATGTACACTGCAAATAGCCTCGCAGTTATTATCGAGACTTTAGGCTTGTCACTTCCAGGATCTTCAAGCAGTCCTGCATCGTCCCCAGCTAAAATGAGAGAATGTGCCAGCATCGCATCGACAATCAAAACATGCATGGAGAAATCCATCAAACCGCGTGATCTATTGACGAAAAGGTCATTCGAAAATGCACTGGTGATGATAATGGCAATAGGGGGATCAACGAACAGTGTTCTTCACAGTCTCGCAATGGCGAGAACGGCTGACGTTCACTTGACACTAGATGATTTCCAGCGTGTTTCCAACAAGATCCCCTTCATTGCGAATCTGGCCCCAAGTGGTAAGTACACGATGGAAGATCTATATGACATTGGGGGGACCCCATCTGTCATCAAACTGCTCATTGCTGGCGGTCTGATAGATGGAGCAACGCCAACAGTCACAGGCAAAACACTTGCAGAAAATGTTGAAGCATGGCCTTCCCTTCCCCAAGGACAAGAGATTATTCGATCACTAGATAATCCTATCAAGCCTAGTGGTCACCTCGAGATCTTGCGCGGCAATATTGCGCCTGGCGGTGCTGTAGCAAAGATTACTGGCAAGGAGGGCATCTGCTTTACGGGCAAAGCACGCGTTTTCAACAAGGAAGCCGAGTTGAGCGCTGCTCTCGATCAAGGCAAGATATCCCGTGATGAGAATCTTGTCTTGGTCGTACGGTACGAAGGGCCGAAGGGCGGACCTGGAATGCCTGAGCAGCTCAATGCCTCGGCAGCACTCATCGGTGCCAACTTGACGAATGTTGCGCTGATCACAGATGGGAGGTATTCTGGTGCGAGCCATGGGTTCATCGTGGGCCATATAGTGCCAGAAGCTTTTGTTGGCGGACCTATCGCAGTTATCCAAGATGATGATATCATTCATATCGATGCTGAGACGAACGAGTTGAAGATGCCGTATGTGAGTGACGAGGAAATCAAGGAGAGGTTGAGAACTTGGAAGCCACCGAAGGCGACCGTCACTAGGGGAGTGCTAGCGAAGTATGCGAGACTTGTTGGAAATGCTTCGGGAGGTGCGATGACTGATATTTGCGATGACTGGTAGTATGTGGTCTGGGTGTAGAGAGACCAGAGTCAGTTTGCAGATATATGTCTGAAAGTATTCTATCCTCAGTTATCGGCGAATAGTAGATTTAGAAATTAGAAGCCGCAAGCTTAGATTGAATCCAAAAGATTGCTCCTTGCATGTTTGGTTTGTTCTCCATGTTTCATATCCTGTCGGTGTACTATAGCTACAGTATATCATTAGTGTCAAGCGTGGCAACTTATTGCAATTGATGCCTCTCATTCTCCCATCTCGCGCGTGAATGGTGTGAATAGACACTCTTTCCTCAGGAACTCCTTGTGATTTGGTTTCACTTCTTATCCTATATATGGTTTGTGCCATCAAGCATCTGGAAGTCCTATCCGTCCTTTTCCACCCACGTATACACAAAGATTGCAATCCTGGCTCAAGTCCCTCGAATCGATTTACGACCACCCATGGAATTTCCACTTACTAGGTTTGCCCGCATATAACAAGAATGATTCCTCATGCTCCTTGTCCTTGGGAGCAATGATAACGCCGATTTGCAATGTATGTCGGAATCTGAGCGCGAGTCCGACATTTAGTGTACTGCCTACTGGGCACCTATACCACCAAACAGAACGGTCACTAAAAGCCCATGCTGGAAATAAAGGAGAAATAAATCATTGTTATGCGTATCTTTCCTCCAGAAGGAACATGGACTGTGGATGTTTTGCGTCCTCCTTAACCAAGCTGACCACCACGTGACTTGTAATTTTACTGTATTTTTTCCTAAATAGGTAAGGTAAGCTAGCTTCGTGTTTCAGCATTGATGCCCGCGATCGTGACCAGGCATCCATGCTCCTACCTATATAATGCTTCTCGGCCATCAGCAGCAGCGTCAAACGTAACACCTACATGGCATCGGAACACCAGTAAAGTCAGCTACCGTCTTATCAGAGGAACATCTAGTCCCGTACCTATTTGAAATCTCAATGGCTTCCAGCATGACGGACTCTGGATTTCAAGAGACGAGCACGACGGTTGGTCGTATGGCCTGCGCTTTCTGTCGTCGGAGAAAGTTGAAATGTAATAAAGAGCTACCCAAGTGTCAGTCTTGCCAGAAATTTGGCTTCGAATGTGAATATGTACTTCCTGGGATCCCGGGTGGAACCTCTAGGCCCGTAGGAGATCCAAGGACATCACGTGTGCGACAGCTTGAAAGCCGACTTGGTTGGTCTTTACTTATCTCATGTTCGAACGAAATATGATTTCTGACGGAAAAAAGGACGAGTTGAGCAGCTTCTAAAGGCTAAAAATCAGCAGCAAAGTCAGCAAAGTCAGATTCCAGTTCCGAAGGAGCTGGATTCCGTACGGATTGACTCGGATGTATCCTTAGACGACGCAACCATTGCTGCTCTGTAGGTACCTCTGATTCCGGACTGATCGATCTTTAATACTTCAGATTAGCGAACAAGTTTATTTCGAATTCCTTCATCCTTCAATTAATATCATACATCCAGAAAAATATATACAGCAGCGACCACCAGTTTACCTACGCCACGCAGTATGGGCACTGGCCAGCTCGATTACAATAGACTATTCAGCATACCCAGAGCGTCTTTATAAGTCGTCACGGAAATTGCTCCAAGAGGCCGAGCTTCAGGACAAACGACTTGATAGCTTGAACTTGGCTCATGCACAGTCCTGGATACTAATCTCGTTCTATGAAATCATTCATGGCTACTTCCACAGGGCATGGTTGAGCTCATCACGGGCAGTCCGTCTAGTCCAGATGATGAAGCTTCATCGGATTGATGCAATCCTGCAGCCTACCGATCTAAGCCCTGCTCTAATCGATGCCGCAAAGGACTTCACCGAAGTCGAGCAGCGGAGGCGAATTTTCTGGATGACCTTTCTGATGGATCGCTACAGTTGTATCTCGATGGGATGGCCAACTCTAATTGATGAGAGAGATGTAAGAACCTAATCTCGAGTAGAGAGATCAAGCTGATTGGCATGTAAAGATCCGAACTTATTTGCCCATAAGCAACGGAGCCTTTTTGAACGCCACTTCAGAACGACGCCTGTTTCTCTCCGAGGCCATATCAGCCTTAGAAACTCAAGATATATCGCCCTTTGCGTGCCAGGTTATTCTTTCCTCTTTATGTGGAAACAAGCTCAGCGAGCTCCAACGATTTGATCCAAGTATTACGCCGAGTGTACCAACTGGCAACGCATGGCTGAAACCTCAAAGGCTGTGTGACCCTCTCACAACAGTATTCTGCGTACCCCAGCACCTGGCATCTAGACCCTCACAGTTGAACCCTACCAGTGTCTTTCTGGATGTATTTGCCGCTGCCGCAACGATCTGCGTGCATCGAGCAGCCTTGTTTCAAGTCAGAGACGATCCGGTTTCTGCGGAAATGATTGCCCAAAGCAATAAACAGTGCCTTGAGGTCGCTTTCGCCGTCTTCAGGTTAATGGAGATGACCTGCCATTGGGACCTTCGTGTTGTGAGTTACACTTTATGCAAAATTGCCCATCATAATTCTAACTTGCGAAGTTCTATTTTGTCTTGCCATTCTGTCTATACAATGCCATCACTGTCTTCGCTCGCTCCTGGCTTGAACAACAGATTGATATTTACGAGAGACCTCTGCGATTTCTGCTCAAAGTTATGGATTCGTTCCAATTGATGCCCCTCGCGACCATCCTCACTGCCGATATCGAAACGGAATTCCCGAGCTTAATAGACCGACTGAATCAATGTCTGGCAAAGAGTGTGAGGACACTTCTGCGCACTAAATTCTGGGTTGCAGTTCTAACCCATTACAGGCACAGCATCCTATAATTCCACAACACGCAGACCCGGTACGGCTTGAATCTTTGAACGAACCCTCCGCTTCTGGTGCCTCATTCGACTTGGATTTTGCAGAGGACACGGCAGATATGGGCAGTTTCAATCAATGGTATGGCTCCGAATCATGGAACATAGATGATTCGATTTTGAATACATTGGGAACAATTCCATCAAGCAATGTGGAAGCCTGGAATATCGACACTCTAGAAAAAGAGATGAACCAATGATCATGTCCAGTCACCAATTCTACTCCGCACACTCAATCTAGAACGATCCCTCCTAAGGTTCCCGACCGTGAATTCTCTAAATTGCCTTTCCATGGAACTTCTTTATACAGGAGAGTGGCCATGAACTGAGTTCAAAGAGAATATCCAACTTCGCTTCCTGGTCATTGGCCAAGATTTTTGCCTTTGTGGCATGCAACCCCAAGGCGGGGGAAGGTTGGGGGTGGGGGATGAAGACTATGTAATAGTATATATATACTTAGTCCGGTAAGGGTATGCCACCTACTTCCTGTTCTGTCTTTAATTCACGCCTTTAGAAGCTGGAGTTTCTCACCCGCCATGAAGCTCGGCGATAGAGCCTGTCAGTGGCATTCCTACCAGATCTCTAAAACTGTTGAACGTCAATGCAGTAGACGGTGTACGATAAAACCTAAAACACACGCGACTGATTTCTGTTAGAGTCTTCAGTCATGTAGCGTAGCTGTATATACTCCTAGCTACCTGGTAGCTCCCGAATAGTTCCCTCAATTCAAGCTTACGGAGGAGGAAGACCGGGTATTTCGGCCCCTCGTAACTTGAGGATTTAATGGCAAGGCAAATCGAACGATATTAAAACCCATATTTCTGCAAGGATAATTATGTACTTCTAAGCGAGGAGCAGTGAGTTACAGTAGTGTTGTTGAGAGATTGAGTTGTTGAGTGACGCGTGAAATTCAACAGCCTTGCATAGTCGCATTTTGGACGGGAAACCCTCGCCGGAAGTGTGTACAGGCTCGTAATTAGAAGTATCTTTCCATAATATTGCATCATTTCGTTTCATATTCATATGGAATTAAAGTGTAAGTCTGTCACGTGTGGTATACGTAATTACTATTTTCATCGACACTTTGGGAGCATGAACCTTGCCGCAGAAGGGTAGGAAAGTAGCTCGAAGCCGGGATTTACATTTTTTGTACTTACAAGCACCCTTCGTATGTCTTATAAGCACCTTATTATTTGGTTTGAATATGCAAGATACTTAATTCCCTCTATTTACTATATACATATCCAACAATGCCGCTCCCGATCCATGACTCAATGAGCCGTCTCCTTTCTAAACGAAAAACCAATTCGACTCTCCGGTCACTTACCACCTCTCCAAATCAGTCCATCGACTTCTCATCCAACGACTTCCTCTCACTCTCACACTCACCACTCCTCAGACAAGCGTATCTCAAAGAGCTCACCGCATCCCCACAATTCCACATCGGCAGCGGGGGTTCTCGGCTCCTGGACGGGAATTCTCTCTATGCCGAATCCCTCGAAAAAGACATCGCCGATTTCCATAATGCACCCACAGCACTGCTATTCAATTCGGGCTTTGATGCTAACTCGGGCTTCTTTGCTTGTGTTCCGCAGCCAGGGGATATAGTATTGTACGATGAATTCGTGCACGCAAGTGTGCATGAAGGGATGAGGCTGTCCAGAGCAGGAGTATTTAAATCTTTTGCTCATAATTCACTGGTGGATTTGAAAGCACAGATCAAAGAGGTAAGCGCCGATGAGAAAGTCTTGAAGGGAGAGAAAAATGTGTTTGTCGCGGTTGAAAGTCTCTACTCAATGGACGGGGATTTGGCGCCTCTTGAGGCAATTCTAGACCTTGTCAAAGATCTGTTGCCTTTGGGGAATGGACTTGTGATTGTGGATGAGGCACATTCGACCGGTATTTACGGATCTCAGGGAAGGGGAATTGTGTGTAGCCTGGGACTTGAGAATAGAGTATTCGCCAGACTGCACACCTTTGGGAAAAGTTTAGCTTGTAATGGAGGTATGCTCCTCGTAGAATACGAGCCTGGTCCATCGACTAACTTTGGGAAGCTGCAATCCTTTGTTCACCATTGACGAGAGAATACCTAATCAACTATGCAAGACCGTTGATTTATAGCACTTCGATGTCATTCCCCAACTTGGCTGCCATCAAGGTAGTCTACTCACTGATGAGAGAAGGAGTAACGGAGCCTGTAAGTGTGAATCGCTTTCGAAATATCTTCAGTCTAGTATTAATCTTAACGTAGCTACTTGTCTATCTCAATCAACTAATCGAGCACATGTATCATCAGCTATCGAACCTAGAGCCCCAGACCAGACACCCCTCTTCCCGGAAAAAGTTGCTTCGAATACCGGAAGATATTCCACGCTCACCAATACTTGCTCTATTGACACCAGAGCCTAGGATTCTGGCAAAATACTGCCAAGATTCCGGGTTTGTAGTGCGGGCTATAGTCCCTCCCACTGTGCCAGAAGGTACACAGAGAGTTCGTATATGTTTGCATGCTGGAAATACCTACGAAGACGTAAATAGATTAGTTGTGAGCATTGGGAGATGGCTAGAAATCAAACTTAGGGTCGATGACGACGGCGCGCCAGGGCAATCGTTGGTGAAAGCTATGTTGTGATACCAGCCCTGAGGCCTTCGGATTTTGAGATGAGTGAACTCCTTTTTATCGCAAATGTTACAATAGTTAGTGGAAAGGCTATAGACTGTCATTGCATAGGATTTATTCTATTGCGACAAGGCTGAGGGCTAAATTCATGCTTTCGTCATATCGTCCAAAAAATAACTCGTCACAACCTCTGAGTTCGCCAGATGGCCCGACCTTTATGATGGATACTTATTCACAACCACTAACTAAACAAACAAACAAGTACAGCCGTTGAGCAAAGCTAGTCCCTAATGACTGCACAGTCACAGGGTAAGGTACCATATACATGTTAGATCAACACATGCGAGGACGGTTCGGACTACCATAATAAAATATCAGTTGTGAGTTCTGGACCATCCCATATTGTACTTGAAATATAAGTTGTAGGTTACTCTCCAGTCCTTATAATTTTCGGAATCTTCACAGCTGTTTCACCCAACGGGTCACACACATTCTTACCTTCTTGTGAGTGGCGACGCCTCGAACAGCAAACAAATAGGAAAATGACATGGATTCCCCAATATTGGAATGGGTATGTGTATCACATGCATAATATTGCAGAACTATTATCATTTCTCACTGTATCATACCGCTGTGGCCGCATGGCTCGTTTCTTGAACCTCCAGAGGCGCTGACGTCGTAACCAGCTCTCTCAGTTCCTCGACTTCAAAACTCTCCATCGGCCGTAAACCCCATTTATGAAAAATAATTCTATCCTCATCCCATCCATTGCATGCCGTAGTGAGCATCTTCTCTCCAGTAAACACAGCATTCGCGCCTGCCATGAAGCAAAGTATCTGCTGTTCTTCCGAGAGGGTTGTTCGGCCTGCCGCGAGTCGGATGATAGTTCTCGGCATGACCATCCTAGCAGTTGCGATCGTTCTCAAAGTTGCGTCGAAAGGAGAGGGGGTATTGTCTCCAAGAGGTGTGCCTTTGATTGGCACGAGCGTATTGACAGGGAAACTTTCCGGGTGCGAAGGTAATGTTGAAACAGTATGTATCAGCCCAACATGGTCACTTGGTGTTTCGCCAAGTCCGAGGATACCTCCCGTACAGACATTCAATCCTGCATCTCTTACATTCTGGATCGTCTGAAGTCGCTCGTCATATGTTCGAGTCGAAATAACAGAAGGATAAAAGTCTCTTGATGTGTCGACGTTGTGATTGTAGGCAGTAAGACCAGCCTGCTTCAACTCCTTCGCTTGCTCTAGATCGATCATACCCAAAGTCACGCAGACCTCCATGCCCATTCCTCTCACACCATTGACCATGGCTTTGATATTCTTCAGTCCAGACTTACGCCCCCTCATATCTCTCCAAGCTGCGCCCATACAGAATCTCGTGCTTCCGTTGTCCTTGGCAATTCGTGCTGCGTCAAGAACCGAATCGACAGTCACCATCTTGGATGCTTTGAGACCAGTCTGATACCTGGACGATTGAGCGCACTAGAGGGACATCAGTGCTGGTTCTCTCAGTTGAAATGTCGGTGCAGACATTCCAATGGGCTACGAAGCTCTGTAGGCAATACCTACATAAGAGCAATCCTCGGTGCATCCTCCAGTTTTTATATTCATGAGAGTGCACATCTGAATTGCCGCCGGGTTATGAAACTTCCTATGGACAGTTCCCTATGCTTGGTTAGTCTAGCCTACGACAGCAGGAAGATTGATCGCCCACAGCTGCGAATGTTAAACTCATCAATGGAGTGTCATATAGCTCCTTGATCTCCTCCTTCGTCCAGTTATTGCGCGGAGCTGTTGCCGCCAGGGCACTTTCAAATGTTGTTGAAGGCAGCGGCTTTGAGGCTGGAGGAGAAACCGCTGAAACAGTTCCATACCTCTTCCTGACAAGAGATAAAGACTTGTTTTCTTGTAGCAGAGCTCGACAGCTTGCTGTGAAGAGTTGAGATCGATGCCCATGCATTATGTCAATTACTTTTCAATTCGATTGACTGGCACGAGATAATTGTCTGAACTGAACTGAACTGAACTGAACTGAACTGAACTGAACTGAACTGAACTGAACTGAGGGGATCGATGTACGTGGGGTCCCCCCCTGTCATGTACGTACGAGTACGAAGTAATAGTGGGTCGATCTACTACTATTATTATTATGTACTCGTACTCAGTCGTACAGTATCCATTGGCATTTGTTGAATTTCTCACCCTTCCCACCCCCCAAGCCGTTATTGTTGAGGCTCCCGCCAATCACAGAACCCGGACATCTAAGCTAGGTCAGCACCTGTACAATTAATCTCTCGACCACTGGCCACCAGCGGGGCTCATTGAAGTAGAGTATGTCGAGCTCTCCACTGGATCAGAATACTTCATAGATGGAGTTGCGATATATTCCCGCATTACTGTAACTAAACTTCTCGGCACGGGATTCGGACTCGAGGTTGAACAAAGACTTGATTTTAATGCATATAAAAGGTACTAACTTCTGCTTCTTCTTCTCTAACTTGAATCTGGGTGGGAATTTTGACTCATCCTCCTGGGTTTGAAGAATATGACGCTGACATTCATCACACGGTAGCCCAATCCCAAGATGGTCCCCAAAAGTCCCTTGTGGAGATCCCTAAGATCTTACCAAATGTATGGGGCAAATACCAATGTTGGCAAGACGATAATGTCTACAATACTGTGTAAGGCCTTCGCAAGAAAATTTCCATTGGAGACTGTGTGGTACTTGAAGCCTGTATCAACCGGACCGTTGGATGAGGCGGATGATAAACATCTGGAACGATTTTCGCCTACGACTCAGACGAGATGTCTATTCCAATTTGAAGAGGCAGTCAGTCCTCATATTGCAGCACGTTCAAGTAAAGTAAGCCTGCTCAATACCTTGCGAGGGTTAATTTAATTGAAAAAAGCATCCACCATCCGACTCTGAAATACAAGAGCGAGTCCTGAATCACCTCACCTCATGTGCACACTCTGGGCCAGGGACAGTATTTCTAGAAACAGCCGGAGGAGTTCACTCTCCTACCCCCAGCGGTACTTCCCAGGCGGATCTGTTCAGGCCGATGAGACTACCTACCTGTCTTGTAGCAGACCATCGTCTCGGTGGGATTTCTGCTTCAATCTCAGCCTTTGAATCGCTTCACATCAGGGGCTATGATACGGAAGTAGTCCTGCAGTTCGAAGAATCCAGGTACCGGAACCATGAGTACCTAACGCCATACTTTGAAGGGAAGGGAATCATCTCTCTAGCCATCCCACTTCCACCACCCCTCGGGCGGACACAAGAGGAGGACTTCGAACTCATGTCAAAATACTACGATGATACGAGTACCCTAGAAAATGTTGACAAAACAATTACAATTTTATCTGAAAAACACTCCTGTCGCATAAAAGACCTCCAAGAAATGCCCAGCCGAGCTCATGCTCAAATATGGTACCCCTTCACCCAACATCAAGATATCTCTCCTCAAACAATCACAGCCATTGATTCCGCCTCTGGCGATTTCTTTCAAACACACAACACATCCTCAGTCGTCTCTAGTGAAGAGAACATTCTCACCTCAACCTTTGACGGCAGTGCAAGCTGGTGGACTCAAGGTCTCGGACATGGTAATTCCGATCTATCAATAGCAGCCGCCTACGCAGCAGGCCGATATGGACACGTTATGTTCGCAGGTACAATCCATGAGCCTGCTCTCCTGCTCGCTGAGAATCTCCTCAGAAACCTGGGAAATCCTAGGCTGCGTAGAGTCTTTTATTCAGATAATGGGAGTACTGGCATGGAAGTCGCAACTAAGATGGCACTTACTGCAGCGTGTATAAGGTATGGCTGGGAAGAGAAAAAGGGTGAGGTTGGCGTACTTGGACTGAAAGGTAGTTATCATGGGGACACCATTGGGGCGATGGATTGTTCAGAACCGAGTACGTTCAATGAGAAGGTGCACTGGTATAAGGGACGCGGGTTCTGGTTGGAATTTCCACAGGTGAAGATGATGCGTGGACAGTGGAACGTTGAGCCGCCAAAGGGAATGGAGGAGGAGTTTGGAAGTGGGGAGAACTTTACTTCTCTTGCTCAAATCTTCGACATAAAGGCTCGACTTGAAACTTCCTCTGGCCGAAGATACAAAAAGTATATCGAGACAGCTCTTGAAAATCTTGTGGTGAAGGAGGGTATGATATTCGGTGCTCTGATAATGGAGGTAAGATTGCAATGACTCTTGCAAATATCCTTCTCATGAATCCACCTTCGAAGACTGACCGTATCAAAGCCTGTCATATTGGGCGCTGGCGGGATGCTATTTGTGTATGTTCTTATCTTTGTTCCTCAGAACTCACTGACACGTTTAGCGACCCCTTATTCCAGCACTGTCTTGTGCAAGTCGTCCGAAACAGTGCCCGCCTCTTCGGACCGACCACGCCCTGGACGACTCCGGGCCCGGAAACATGGAGCGGTCTCCCCGTTGTATTCGACGAGGTCTTTACCGGTATCTACCGCCTGGGCCGCTTCAGCTCCGCCTCGTTCCTCCAAGTCCACCCTGACATATCCACTCATGCAAAACTACTCACTGGAGGTCTAGTTCCATTATGTACTACGCTTGCTAGTGAGAGTATATATGACGCTTTTCTTGGGGCGGAAAAGAGAGACGCGTTGTTGCATGGGCATAGTTACACGGCTCACCCCATTGGGTGCCATGTTGCTAATAGCTCGTTGTCGACAATGATCAACATGGAGAAGAGCAAAAGCTGGCAAGCTTTCAGGGACGATTGGAGAGAAGTACCGGCACTGAGAGAGGCTAAAGTTGTTGGCAGTGCCAGTAGTGCTAAAGGGGCCTCGCCATCGTATTCAACGGCCGATGTATGGAGTGTATGGTCGAAAGACTTCGTCAGCCGTATATCATACAGCCGAGAGGTTGAGAGTGTGGTTGCTCTGGGATCTGTTCTTGCGATCAACCTCCAGGATAAGAACTCTGGTAAGTTTAGAATTGACATCACACCAGATGATAGAAGTGGCTGAAAATAATCTACCTCTAGGCTATAGCTCGACTGCGGCAACAGGCCTCCAAAGAAAGCTTTTACAGGGACCAACAGGTTCCAATATGCATGTTCGAGTACTTGGAAATGTGCTATATGTGATGGCCAGTCAGATCTCTACCTGTGAGGTTTTGTCTGGCATTGAGGAGAAGTTAGAAGAAGAATTGTTGTAAAAAGATATTCCAATTAGACAGAACGAATAAAGCGAAGCCAAAAGGTACCGTTCACAAAATCATAGGTCCAATTTCAAAAGCAGCTTAGCTACTCCATAAAAATCCGGCTTTTGTCAAGCTACCTCGACCAACGCTCTACCATTTGTTCCCGATGAATATTTCTAGCAAGTAAACTATGCAGGTCTACAGCCTCTAGGTCATCTTGCAAGATCTGCACCTCCTGCTCGAAATCCATAACTGATTTCTCCAAACTCGGATCCAGAAGCCGAATTTTGCCGTAAAGTGACTCCGCCAAGAGAGATCCATGAAGCAGTTCTAAAGTCTTGTGTGCGTCGAGCAAATGAGATGAAATTGACGACTCCGTTGTTGACTGGAGATTGGTCGCATGACCTTCGAGCCGGGCAGTTCTTTCTGCTAACATTCTGTCCAGGAGACCAGCATGCTCTAGGTCCGAGATATCTTCGGCCGGGAGTACCACACCGAGATTCCGAGCAAGCTGCTGCTCTGGTTCTACATCCTCATCATAATGCCCAGAAGACCGTCGATTGCCTCTAAGTCGAAGCGTAGACCGAGAGCTGGATGATTTGCGGCGTCTTTGGGTGTTGGATCTAGATGGAGATCCTAATTTGGCCGATGGCGTATTTTCCGAATCAGCCAACTCTTTCTTCGCAGCGTTTAACACAACTTGCAATGCCATTTGATGGCATTTACTTTCCTCGACGCGTTCGAGGAAGGTCTCGGTTCGGTTGATAAGAAAACACATACAATCATGTATCTATGTCTATCAGAAAAGAGCTGTAGTGGTAGAAATTGTCGTTCTTACATATTTGAACGCCTTCTTAGTCCGCTCCTGGCTTTGTCCATCACTTGAAGCAATTGCCCTCAGAGCCGGCTCTAGAAATTGTTGCTCTGCAGACATCTGGGCGACGGGCAAGATCTCGGAATATAATGATTCGAGTTCTTCTTGTAAGTCATTGATTTCGTCTTCGTCATTCTGTCCATGCGAAGGCTTAGAGCCGCTGTACCCTTCAAGATAAACTCTGTCCAACCTCGTTCGTATCCCCTCAACAGTGTGCTTGATCAACCTTGCACACAATATCCGAATTCTTTTACTAGTCGCATCTTCGTCCGAACAACTCGATCCGAGGTCGCTGCAAAGTTCTTGTAAACTCAGGAGGAGTTTATCATCAGACTTGAGAAAAGTGTCCACTGTCTGCTTAACACACCTTTCCGATTCCTTGGATTGTTGTTCAAGATCTGCAGTCTGATAGAGCAGGCTTTGAGAAAGTTCTTCAATCGCTACATTGATATGCCCCTTCTCGACATCCCATTTCCTCAACTGCCCCTGTTCAGTATGAGACCGCGCCTGGCTTGAACGCTGCTCGCTCTTTACCAGCGCACTCAATGCATTCTGTTGTAGTTGTAAAGCTTTGCTCTGTTTTTCAATAGCTGCCGTTGATCGGTTGAGTTCTTCAATCGCATTATGAATCTCGTCATCGTTCAGACCCTGTACCTGGGATATATCCCGCGCTGCGAAAGCCTCAACCTCTCCAGTCTTAATCAAAGCGGCATATCTATTACCTGTCAGTAAACCTTTGAGGTTGTATCAGGGAACTTCCATACAAGTTAGCTTCGTCCTTAGTTAGTAAAGTCTCTGGTGACAGGTACTCTTGGACCCAGTTCTGGGTAGCGGTTTGGCTACCTGGGTCCGCAAACGCAGATTTGATGGCATCTCGATCGAATGGCAGATCATGGTCGCGCAAAGCCTGCAGTAGCACTTGTAGTGGATCTCTAGCCATAGGCTGTGTTGTAGGAGGCCAAATTGTGGCTTGTGGTTTGTTTTGGGTTTTATGTTGTGTTGTACCGTCGCGTGTGGAATACACTGTACGAAGTACTGTGTACGCGAACAGGAACAAACAACACCTTCCGAGGTCGGCTGCTAGGTACATACATACAAACCCCACCCCGAAGTTGGCCGACAGCCCACTCTATGAGAGAGGAATTTTAAAACTATGTTTTACTGGGAGAAATCTTGAAATGTTTTGACCGTTCCATCTTCTTATTCTCCTTCATATTCTGCTTCGAGATGGTTAATCGTGATCTCCCTTCAAGTTTGATTTCTGATGGGATACAGGCTTTGAGATTGGTGAGCCTAAACGTTTGATGATGATGCTGAGGATGGGCGAAAGGTTGACAATAAACAGGTTGCAATTAGATCATGGCGCCGAAATTTGACAGCTTGGCTCTATGTGCCATTGGGAATTCTCATTATTCTACTAGCATGCTTTGGTGTCAATTCTCTGATTGGGATCAGCTCAGTGACGTTCCCAGCATCAGTCGCCTGCTTGATTCTGCTCTTCTTTCTCCTGATTTTGTCTGATGTGACTCTTGGAGATCGCAAGACAAGGGCCATTATCAGTGTCGTTGATATCCCGGTAGGCGCAGTCTTACACAATCAATCGTGGTCTAATTGTTTGATTGTCAAGGCCGGTTTCTCTCTCCGATATCTCAATATATTCTTTACTCCCTCGTAAGCTCCCATTCTCCCAAAACAGCATGTCTAAAGCAAGCGACCTAGTTTTATTTTACTCCCTCTAAGTTCTCCAATCAGTCGTGTAGAGGTTGGCAAGATCATTGCAGTCTTTAGTGAGCAGTGTCCTTTTCGTAATATTCTCAATACTGCAGGCCACTTTTCCACGCTCGTTGCCAAGTTATCTTGTCCTAGACTTGGGCACAATCATCAACTAAGAAGTTGTCAAACTCATTTTGACAGGAGTTCGAGCATTACGCATTTTATAGATTTCATATATCTGCTACATCTGCATCTCTTGGCCTCTCTTAACATCTCTGTAGTTCTTGGCTTTGTTGCGGTCTTTAGCGCAACAGCATACGTCGTTCGTGGTCTCCAAATCGTCCTCGGATCATCAAAGCGAGCCATAACTGCCAGAGCAGAGGAGATGGGTAACGAGAGCGATGCGATCCCTCTCTCAGATCTTACACCTGGTAGAAATAACTCAGAAGCCCCCACACTCAATAGCGGTACCAGTACACCACGCTTCATCGACGAAGCTTCAACAAACGACCTATTAGCACCGCAACGAGCTCAAGACCCATCTCTCATCAGAGGTACTGGTGGACCCCCAGAAGAGATTCTAAATGCACCAAGCACCTTCCAACAGAGCCTCATGTTACAAACTCCCATTCAACTCACCCGTCCACAGCGCTGGGCGGCATTCATAAATCTGAACGTGGACAGATTCACCTATATGGTCCTCTTCCTCTGCGTTGGAGTCCCGATATACTACGCAACAGGCTACGCTATGCCAGCGCAACTAACATTTACAATTATGTGCTACTTCGCAGCTCTTGCTTTACCTCCAAGCTGGAAGCAATTCCTACATCCAGTCCTCGTCTCTTCTGCCCTCACTGTCCTCGGCCTATACATACTCGGAGTTGTTCGTGGGGACAGTCTCTCCTCTTCACTTCACGCCTACAAAAGTGGAACTAGCTACCTCGATCTTTGGCACCGTAAAACAAAACTCAAAGCCCCTGGCGCAGGCGATATCCTCATCAGCGTCCTCGATGCCGGTATCGTTGCCTTGGCACTCCCGATGTTTGCTTATCGACAGGAATTGAAGAGACATTTCTGGGCGATCGTGATCCCAAACGTCTCGGTGAGTATTGGGAGTCTGTTTGGGTATCCGGCATTGTGTTATGCCATTGGAATCTCAGCGAAGAGGAGTCTAGCTTTTGCAGCGAGGAGTCTCACTTTGGCTTTGGCCACACCTGCAGTGGCTAACTTGGGTGGGGATGCAAACACAGTAGCTGCTTTGGCAATTATGAGTGGGATCGTTGGGGCATTGATTGGGCCGCAGATGCTAAATTGGATGAGAATACCTGAAGGCAAGTTGATTTTCCTTGGTCATAATGGACAAGGTATAGGATTTAGAGGTGTTCGCTGTTGAATGTTGCTCTAAGACCAAGGATAGCATTCACTTTCATAAACAATATTATCCTAGCACCCGAGTAATGATACTGATAGAGACTGACATCGAGAACAGATGATTACGTGACGAGGGGAGTCACACTCGGAGGAAGTTCGTCTGCAATTGCCACAGCAGTCTTACTTCAATCGGATCCTAGAGCTGCGGCACTGTCGAGTCTAAGTATGAGCCTATTCGGCATCATAACCTTGGCATTAACTTCAGTTCCAGCTATAGTGAAAGCTATTGACTCTCTTGTAGATATATGAGATACGAGGGCATATATCGATACTTTATAATCAAGCACTTTTAGGCAAGATACTTTCTCGACGCAAAACCTCGGCCATAGTAAATTCCAGTGAAAATCGAAGAAATCACCATCAAACATAGTTAATTTGAGTTATTGGAATCGTCTAATTGTTTCACCATCGATCATTCCAGCCTAGATATAGATTAGTGGATGAAAACAAGCAAATGAACACACATACCTCTCGATCAAGTGAAGTCCTGACGCAGTCTCGACAACATGGCTCATCTCGCCAGGTTTGAGTCGGAAGGCAGCCTCCTCAAATTCCCTCTGCATATCGCCCTTGCCAAAGAAGCCGAGGTCTCCCCTCTTTCTTGCGCTGCTACAATCGGATTCACTGACAGAAAGATCCCCAAGTGATGCCTGGCCGTTGCGGATTCGCTGCTCATGTGCGAGAATAATACTCATTGCATTTTCCTTGGTGCGTTTGATTTCAGCCTAGCAGCCTGTCAGCGTACCGTTCTCAGTCAACCTCCATACAGCTGTGCTTGAAGCCACCCAGGATTTTGACACACCTCACGCCAACTGCTTGGACGTCGACTATCCTTGTGTTTCACCAACAGATGAGCCGCACGAATCTTCCCGCTATTCCCGGCATGGCCGTTTAGTGTAGTCTCGGGTGTGATCTGAGGGGCGCTGTGGTGTTCTGCCATGTAGGACTTGAGCTTCTCGGTGTCGGTTCCTGGCGGTGGCTCCCATCGCGATTGTTTCTGAGACTCATTGAAGTAGTATGGAAGGTTCTTGGAGTTGGAATGACGAACTTCCCAGCCGGCTGGCAGCCCTGCGTCAGCCTTTTGGTGGTATTAGCAAAGGTTCACTTTCTTCTCCTTTTTCTCCTTCTTCTTCTTCTTCTTCTTCTTCTGCTGGGGAAGGAGGCTGGGTGTAAGCGGCCTACCATTGTGAAACGTGTGAAGAGAATTGAATGATGCGAATGATAGCAAAGAAGAGGCGTAAGAGCAGATTCTGCTTGGTGGTAGCACAGAGGTCGTAGTGTTGTGTGTTTGGATGCACAGGATTCCGGGAGGGGGGATGAAGATGTAGATGTAGATGTAGATGAGGATGAGGATGAGGATGGGAATGGGAATGGGAATGGGAGATGTGATTGGGTTGGGATCACGTTTATCTGGTCTGGTCTGGTTCGGTCTGGTTTGGTTTGGTTTGGTTTGGTTTGGTAATACTTGTTGTTGTTAATCAATCAGCTGCAGGAACATGATCTCGAAGAAGTCACAAGGCCTACTGTATTATCATTGCCCTCTGCTTCGAGCGGCGCGGGGTGGGTTTTAGCGCTGAGCTAAAAGTGACAGGGAAGAAAGGGAGGGGACGCCGGGGGCAAACAGAGGGCATGTCTTGGCTCTTTTCGATACTGTATGTATGTACTGTACTATTACAGTACTATAATCAATTCTCCATCCGTCGAATCTGTAAAGCAATACTGCACCACAACAGTCGCAGTGCTAATATACCTCTCTCTTCCCAAGAATACATACGCAACAAGTCGGCCATCTATCCCCCTCTCCTTCTACAAACACTTTCGCAATCCCTCTACACGACTTCACCCCACGATCCCACGATGACATCCCCAGCATCCAGCACCGGTGATGAACCTAAGAAGAACGAGCAAATCACCTTCAGATTTTGCAGCGAATGGTCTGTAACCCCTTGCTATGCTGTCGGCAATCTGCTAATACTGGAGCAGTTCCAATATGCTGTACCCAAAAGAAGACCCGGATACCCATCGGCTACAATTTGCTTGCCGCACCTGTCAATACTCCGAAGCAGCACAATCCTCTTGCGTCTTTAGGAATGTCCTTAATAACTCGGTTGGCGAAACTGCTGGTGTTACTCAAGATGTTGGATCGGATCCGACAGTGGGTTTATCTCTTTGTTTGTTATGTGGTTCGGTTGTCAAGTGTTAAGTGAGAGGGAAATTGTGCTTCTGTCAACAAAACCGTAGTTGGGGACAAGGAGACCGTACAGGGGCGATTGCTCTGGGCTTTTGCGTTATTCAGACTCTGCAATAACCTCTGCTAATGTGTATCTCACTTCTAGCTCCCCCGGTCTAACAAAACATGTCCGAAATGCAAGACCGAAGATGCGGTCTTCTTTCAGTCCCAACAAAGATCTGCTGAGACAGGCATGGTAAGTCAATCTTTGAATTTGGAGGTTTCAGTAGATGTTAATGTTGCTCTCAGAAACTGTTCTATGTCTGCTGTGGCTGCGGTCATATCTTTTCATAATATCCGAGTTTATTTCGTTGGTGGACTTTGCATCATCTGGAGTTGGGAGTTTGGTTTGGCTATTGGGGAAAAAATGGTTATGGAGTTGGCAATATCTCGAAGCAGATGTGACAATGGGGGGAGTATTCTACATTTCCAATTAAGACCGGACTCTGAACGCCGTCCCTATGCTACATTCTGTATAATCTCTATACGGTATTCCTACAAGTGCATTGGTGCCAAAGACAATATCTTCGACCACTTCATTTTCCTCAATTCCACCCCAACAACACCTGTCCCTTCATCAGTCGGACTCCACCAAAAGCTGTTCATGTAGACTCACCGTTCAACCTCGTTCCTATTGGCTCTCCCGCCTTGTTGATCAGTACACAGGCATTATCATCGAACTTCACCACACTCCCATCTGGCCTTTGTAGCTTTTTTGCCGTCCTAACCACCACCGCGTGTCTGATATCTCCTCTACGGACTTTGTTTGCAGCCGATGTAGAAACGCTTGCTCCGGGTCCCGACTCTGAGAAATTTCGCTGCTTCTGTACAACCACAATGACTCGATCGCCTAGTAATCGCATAAGCCATGCTTCCGTATTGATGAAGGTACTGGCGCCGTACCAATTTTTGCATGTCGTTTCATTCTCATGACCTTGACACATTCGACAACTGCGGCCCCCGAATTATCGATGCAATTCATCATCGTCTAGAGAGCTCGATTAGCTTCATATCAGCACGAGATATATGTAGCATAGACACCTTTAATTGAATCATTCTGAGATCATGTCACAGCTTCGAGATATGGGCGAACGGCAGGGCTTCTAGCTCATGCTTCAACGTTGGATCCAAAATTCGTGGGCATGTAGATGGTCCCCGGACGCGATATTTTTTGGCCTAGCGCTGTTGGCCTTGTGATTCGGGCTCTTACATATCCTCCTAGGTACAGTAACCTGCCCTGCCCTGCGCCATCTTTATTAATTGAAATTCACTTCTTTGTTGTCCATGTATGGTATGATCTCTCTAGGCTTTCTGACTATGCCATTGGTAGACTTTTCCTAATTCTAAAACCACAACAGATGAAATTTGTCTCATAATATTTTCCATACCGAGTACTTATTTCAATGTATCCGTCAACCCCTGGCTCCGAATCTTGAACTGCTCGAACTGAGAAGAAGCTACCTACCTTCTTTGTGAAAAGGGACGTAAAGGTATCCAGAGGCAGGAAAGCCTCTGCCTTGTGGATATTGAAGTTCGTTAAACTTATCATCTGCGAGATTCATTGTCTCATGAGCATAGATTCACTCGTTCACCTCTCGTCTCCCTGTTGATTCTGACCTTAAACACAACGACTTGTCAGCAAAACATAACGCTACTACCTATTCGATTGTCGCATCAGCCAAAAAACAAGAAATCCAGTATCGCAATGCCTTGTCGGAACGCTTCGCCCAAAAAGCAACGTCTTACACTTGCACAATTGACTGCATACGACGATGTTGCTACAGATGCCCTTGTAGATCATGTACGTTCTCCCCTTCTCCCTAAGGATATCTTTCTCATCCCTCCAGGTCTATTTTTGGACAAGTATTCGTAAGAATAAGAATGCATACCATTCCTCCCGAGGTATCACGGAAGAAGTTGTTACTGCTATCCTCCAGAGACGCGTTATTGTCGAAAAGGATGCTACGAAGGCCGAGGCCGAATTACTTGAGCTGCCGGCTCTCAAGAAGTTCTCCCAAAGCCTGAAAACAGATAAGGAGAAAGACGACTTCCGGCGACATCTGCGGAAATATGTCAATATTTATTTACCAGACTGCCCTTTCGAGGTGTCCAGCACGAATAGATACACAATCGTCACTCACGAGGCGGCCATCACTGCACGAAGTTATATCAAAAAGGGAGAAACCGTCAAACATCTCTGCGGCATCCAAGTTATTATGACTGAAGAAGAAGAGGATTTGATCAAAACCAGTCGTCGAGACTTCAGCATTGTTGTGTCAAGTCGGAACAAATCAGCATCCCTGTTCCTTGGGCCAGCGCGATTTGCAAACCACGATTGCGGCGCCAATGCTCGACTCATGACTACGGGAAGTGCTGGGATGGAAATAATTGCCGTTACCGATATTGAGATTGGAGATGAAATCACTGTGTCATATGGTACGTTGAGTCGATTTTGGATTCGGCCAGTGCTTAGCCTAATCTTGCACAGGTGATAACTATTTTGGAGAGGATAATTGCGAATGTCTTTGCCAGACTTGCGAGAACAACGGTCAAAATGGGTGGGCGAAAGGAGAAGACGAGGGGGGGGTTGATAAGATTCTTCCCCAACCTTCCATAGAGCAGGAAGCTGTAGTTGGACGAGGCTCGTACTCTTTACGCCGCCGAAGAAGACGGGAGTCAACAGTCTCTTCGCGAGATGAATCCATGACGCCCGAGATCAACATTCGACCACGTGTTACCAAGGCTACACCGAGGACGATATCACGTTTCAAGGTGGTGGAGTCACCGTTGGGGAAATCACCTTCGATTGAACCAAGTTTGTCCCCATCGAAACGCAAACGAGGAGAAGACTCAACGGCTTTGCCTCTGAACGTTGCTAAGAAGGCTCGGAGAAGTCCTCGCATCATAGAGGAGCCTGCAAATTTGAGTCTTCCAGTGTGTGTTAGCACGAATCCTTCACCATCTAGCTCGGCATTTGGATCGAGACGGGGTAGCTTTTCGGGTTCAGGAACTGATGGACAGAATGGCACTGATGCCACCTCTGTTGATGAGGACACTATCATTGTCGAGACATTGCCACGGATTATCAGCCCTGTCCTTTCGAGACTGAGGAAGATCAAAACTAAAAAGCGGCCAGTTCTGGAGCAGGCGATGGCCAGCCAGCCCGTTGTTGTTGGTGACTCAACAAGTGTACAATACCCGATTCTTCAGCACGATGTTTCTTCACTTCACAGTCCTTCCGTTCTATCAGAGATCCCTAGTGAAACATTCGACGATGATTTCGCCATGTCTTTGGTCAAGGATCTTGGGAATTCCGATCTCGCTCCAAAGCAACGCAAGAAAGGTGAGAAGCGACGGAAGAAGAGTGACATGCCAACTACCGATACCGACCACGCACCATCGGTTCGAACCCGAGGGGATTATGTCCTCACATCCCGTCTTCTTGCTGAGCCTACCTCCGCCTGGATTACCTGCAAGATTTGTGAAGAGTCATTCGTTCAACAGAATGCATACTTCACACGCTCTTCGTGCCCTAGATGTGAGCGTCATAGCAAGCTGTACGGATACATGTGGCCCAAGACCGACAGAGAAGGGAAGAATGATACAGAGGAACGAGTTTTGGATCATCGGACTGTCCATCGATTCATTAAACCTCAGGAAGAGAAGGCGATCCGCAAGAGAAACAGAAGTACGACAGAGAGCTATGATATGTCGAGAGATGTCAGTGAAACCGTGTCGCAAAGAAGTCATCATGAGAACGAAAAGAGCATAAACACGAGGAAGGGCTTGAGCAAACCACGACAGAAGAGGAGAGCTATGTCCATAATTTGAGGCACCCTGGTGCCTGATTTGACCTTGACACTCAGCGGAGCTTGCTTCATCATGAGATGAGATAGTGTTTGGGCATAGGATGGGAGAGTACTGGCATAATACTGTATCAACAACACTGGTAGTCATGTTCCAATAGGTTTTCATTTACACAGGGAGCAGGTTGATCTTCGACCCAATGGACATGTATAACAGAGCTAATATGGGTCAGTCGGAAGAGTGCAATGAAGAAGCCAACTTCTTGTTGTGGATCATTCTGTGCCGGGTTTCAATGTTTCCTCAAAGTGCTCCTAAGTCTGTGGTGACTGTTCTTCCTCCGCATTCGTCACATTGATGCAAATTCAGAGTGAGTCGATTCGGTCGTCCCCCTGAGGTTATACTCAACTAATGGGAAGCTTATTGGCAATGAGCTCTGAGGTACCTGAAATTCTCTACCTCGGCGCTTCTAATTTGGAGTTGGCACCGTTACTCCATGACCGTGCAGTATTGTGCCTGATCTCCTGTATCCCTTGCTTGAGGCGTTGAAATTATACTTTTCTTACATCGTCTTCCCCTCCCTTGTCCTCCCCCAATCTTCTCCAAATCTCCCCCATCCACCTACAGGGTCCTCCTCCAGCCTCAACTCATGCACAACAAAATCGTACGTCCCATCCCCGGGCAGCTTCCCTCCACAAACATTGCCCCCCATCGCCACATTCAAAATGATACTCCAATCACTCATCCGCCTCGTCCCGGCGGGTATGTCTGCCTTCATGACTGGGTACCCGTCAATATACCAAATCGCCCGCCCGCCTTGTCCATTCTCCGGCTGATCCCAAGCAAATGCCATTGCCAGAGGTTTCGATGGCATGGATGGGATAGGCGTGTCAACAACCCGATGCTTATTCCAGTCTTCCCCATTGAAATGACCCCAATGCAAGCAAGAATGGTTGATGTTATCCCCGTTCCAGGACTCAAAGATGTCAACTTCGCCATCTGTGGGCCATGTAAATGGCGCGGAAGGAAGGAGCCAGAAAGCAGGCCATATCCCACCAGCGCATGGTGGACTCAGAACGGCTGTTAGACAACCTCTTTGTCTGTCTAACTTTTGGTGGCTAACAAGGCGGGCGCTGGTATATTTATCCTCTGGCGCAGAGGTCTTCACAATACCCCGTAGTACAAGCTTCCCATCTGGTGTGAAGAAGGCATTGGCGGCATCAGCAGTGTAATTCTGCGATTCATTATTCCCCCACCCATGTGCGCCGGTTTCTTGCTGGAAGAGCTGTGAGATTGGCGTTTGAGGCTCGAAGGTCGGTTGCCAGTATATCCTAGCGGGCTGTGATGAGCCGTGGGGTTTCGTGGAGTACGGGATTGGGGGAGGGTAGCTCTGGTGGGGTTGTTGGTGTTGATCAGTGTATTCTTTGAATTTTGCTTTGCCTTTGGTAAGCAGGCTATCTAGGTGGTTTTGAAAGGACATTTTATGGATATTCGAGCTGTTGAGTCGATGAAGTTGGGCTGGAATCTTGAAGGTGACGGATGGGTGATGCAAACGACGGGAAGCCACAACCGCAACCGCAACACCCCACTCGCTAAAACTGCCCCCCTGAATCTTGGCGGATACATATCATCTTCTAGAGTACATGTACGTGATCAGAAAAGACATATGTCTTTGTTAGTATTATTTTTTCGGTTCGAGTATATTGTTTTCTGTCCTCTTCAAATCATAAATCCTGCTTCAACAATATCAGAACGGGAAATTTGTTACTGTACTTATCATATGCATTTTCAAGTACAGTACTTTCTCAGTCTCAGAAACTTCTGTGTGCCCCGGACGAAAACATGGATAAGAGCGCTGTTGAATATGACATTGACACCAATCCAATGATATATGCCAGATTATTTGCCAATCTTTCGACTTCATACAGTACTGGACTTTGTACTCTTTGTACTCTGTACTTTGTACTTTGTACTTTGTAAACCCACACACATCGGCATCGGCCACTCGAAACGAGCAAGGGTACACGCGGCGTCGGCTGCTGCCAAGGATGCCTCCATGTCAGCGCGCGTGCGGGCTAACCGTCCGTACTTGTATGAGTGTCGCGTGCTGTTGTGGATCGAGATACAGTATTATTACAGTATAGAAAGTACTTCCATTTCTACAGTACAAAAGTATGTTCGAAATTCATGCCCTATCTAGTAGCCTGATTATTATGCCAATAATCAGAAGAAGAATACAGTATGCGATGCGGCAGAGCTACAAGGTCTCGGTTTGGCTTGAGGGGCGGATCTACGGGAGAGGCAAACTCGAGCTCGAGTATGTACAGTATGATGAGTAGAAAACAAAGAGCTTTCTCTCCTTTTGAGAGACGTTAAGCTTAAGAGCAACAATGCAGTACAGTACAGTACAGTACAGTACAGTAATGGTTTTGAGAAACTAGCTCTTCGTCTCCGCTCTCCGCTCTTGTCAGAATTGTTGTTTATCCATCAAAAGTCGTCATCACCGTACGTACCATCTGCTCGAAGTCCAGATATCAGACCCTCTGATTCGTTCTAACCTGCCGGGCTTGCTTCCACATCTCAAAGTTCATGCTTCCCTTCCCCTTCACTCCATAATTACCCTTATATTATTCCATTGGAGAGAGTGAGGAACGGGGCGTTCTTGATACGTGCAAGCGAGTGCCTTTATGTCATCCAAGAATAATACTCATACTACTCTACTCTCGAGGATCTTCGTCGCCAAGACTCGGCAGAGATGTGAACAAGAGCTCCGCCCCCCCTTCCTTTCCCTTCCCTTCCCTTCTCAAGAAATATAATGCCTTGCTTCCCATTTTTCCCTTACGCATCTTTTCACTCGGAGGCTCTTTGTGCCTTGTACACGACGACGACGACGACGACCTCTTTACACCTCTCATCTTCCTTCCTATGCTTCCGTCTGGCTTGATCTCAACCTGCATGTCAAGTTGAGCTCAGATTTTTAATACTTCAGCAATCCGGGACATCTCGATTGCACTTCCAACCTTCATTTCTCTACCTATTCAACAATCTCGGCTTTACCATATTTTTATTACCACACTCTTTTGTACGCCAAACACGAGGCACCACTTCAGCGCTGTGGCAGAATACAGGCACATAATATAAGGTCCGAACAACAATCGATAAAACCACCCGAGTTCGGAAACTTCGAGAAAAGGGCTGCACAAGAAGGGTGGACTGGTAGACACACGACATGTCTACTAATTCTCGTAACATCACAGTGCCATGGGACGAGCCAGAATGGAACTCGGCGCCAGCGTGGAGGTTGCCTGGATGGGCAGAACCCATAGTGAGACATCAGATTAGCATTCGGTAACATAGAACTAACACAGTATATAGATGGTTGCCAGTATTTTGATAGGGTCGATGATATTGACAAGGAGGCGAGGATTTCGTTTGTTGGGGAGGAGTCATAGAAATGGGCTTTTGGACGACGACCCTGATGCAGATTCAGCTCGATCTTCAGACGACCTCCTGACACGAGACTATATGGTTTCCACCGACAATGAGTCCACGGCTGACTCGATGGCATCGATGAAGAACCCACTGAAGAAGAGGTCTTGCTGTGGCGCCGTGATATACACGCCCAATTCCTCCCGGTTTGCCAACCATCTCCACAGTAGGATTATGCAAAAATTCCCCTTTTTGATGGAGATGTTCTACTGGATCATAACCTACGCCTTTTACCGTTGCACGAGCCTTACCTCACAAGCGATTTTTTCAAAGACAGGAATTTGGGACGTGGCACAAGACCATGGCCTAGCGATTCTAGAGTTCGAACAATTTTCCTGGTTGAGCTTCCTGTGGCCAGTACACGAGAGAGATGTGCAACAATGGTTCATGCATGGACACCAATTATTTTTAACTGTTCTGAACCGCTCGTACGCCTTGATTCATATTCCTGGGACTGTCGGGTATGCCTCGCCAACCTCTACGTGAAAATCCGGCTAATACTTTGTAGCTTTATTGCGTGGTATTATTATGTCGCCCCATCCTTCAACACCTTCTCCATCGTTCGACGGACCATGACCCTGACCAACCTTCTCGCATTCATGATATTTATCTTGTATCCATGCATGCCGCCTCGATTGCTCCCGAGAGAGTATGGCTTCCTCGACAGTGTGGGACACAATAATGCTGAAAGTGTATGGATGAGCGGGAAGTACGTCAATTCACTGGCAGCCATGCCTTCCATGCATTTTGGATATTCCTTCTGTATCGGATGCACCATGCTGTACCATTCTGGAATTCTACGAAAGTCACTTGAGCCGGGAGAGACGCGAAAGTCGAAGCCATGGCAGCTGTTCTATATTCTGTTGGCCATTGGTTATCCCTGCTGGATTCTAATCACTATCGTGGCGACTGCGAATCATTATTATCTGGATGCGTTGATCGCCTTCTTCGTCGTTATTATTGCTTTCCTCTGCAATCGGGTGTTTTTGGTGATGTTGCCTCTGGAAGATCTATTGCTATGGTGCTTGAGGCTTGAGAAGCCGATCCCTACAACTGGAGATCGATTTCGAAGGAGAGCCAGGTTTTAGGAGCTACAAAATTAGCATCTGGTTTGGCGTTTTTACTTGCCGCAAAGCGCTCTTCGTTTTGTGTATTTGATATCACAGCATGGGTCTAGCCCAACGGCGTTTTGGAAGGTTAAGAGGGCCAAGACTAGTGGCAGCCTGACACAAAGGGCTGATGAAGCTTTTAGACGTTGTCTGAAGCGAGGAAAGTTATAGAGGTGCTTCAAGGATAATAAGAATGCATGACAGACAGTAGACCTCTCGACAGATGTCGAGCCTATCTTTCCGTTTGGCGTAGAACGTCACTGTGCGGGTGCAGGAATTGATACATCCGTGACATTGTGAGGATCAAATCCCAGACATATGTTTTTAATTCACGAGACCTGGGTGGGGTCGACAGCCGAGATGTCAATACCGTACTGTATCATCTGTATGTTATCAGGTCAGCCAGAGAATCATTGGGATTTCCACGACATCAGTCACATCACTGTGCTTACTTTCTCTCCACGCCCCTACAGTCTCGGTGGTATACACGAAGTAAGTAATCTGACAAATCAGTGTTAGTTCAATGATAATCGCAATAATACAGTATTACAGTATGTATACCCTCATTATTAGATCCCGTCTCTCCGACTCTCTGCATTCACCCGTACCGTACCGTACTGTACTGTAAGCAGCCAAAGCCCCACCCACACCACAACCTCCCTCGGTCAGGAACCCAACGTACTGTATGTACTGTACTCGTACCTGGCTTCTAGCTCATAGCTCCTCCAAGCATCAAGATCTTGTGGAGCATCAACCATCTCGAATATTAAATCCTCCAGTGCTCTTCCAATCCTCGTCCACTCGTTCGTGCGTAATTCCTGCGAAATCTTTCATATTTCAATAGATATCTTCATTTATTTATCATCGACCCGGCGCAATTCCCCCCAAAAACCTCGGTGCGCCACACAACACAGAATCAACACAGAGTCCGATCTTGTTCCCAACCAAACCTCCACCGACACAATGGCGGACGTAGGAGAAAATTATGAGGAGTTCATCCCAGGCGACACGCCAGCTGCAGATGTCGAAATGGGCAATGATGTACCGGTCGTCGAAATTGGAGCTGCTCGCCTCGGCGCGGATGTGGACAACATTGACGGAGATGGAGATGGCATGCCATTTCAAGGAGAGCCAATGGATAATACTGTTGCCGCATTACCTATGTCGACTATTTGAAAAGCCCTATTATCGGCTTTCTCGTTGGACAAGGCGATGAACAAGCTCTCCTCACTGCGCATCAAGCACTCTTAACTAGAAGTCCTTGGTTCGCCGATGCCTGTGCCAAATTCAGCGATGATGTCTCTGTATACCTTGCGACTCCCTCTGTTTAAACAGCTGAGCTGAAAATCATAGCAGGAGCGTCGAATTGATCTCGTGGACGAAGACCTCGATGCCGTCGGATGCTTCCTCGAATTTCTCTATACTGGTGACTACTTCCCTCGCAAAATCCCCGGCTCCCGCGCACTTGAGAAAGATGCTGCGACTCCTGATATCGACGAGACCGGTGACCAGCTTTTGAAGCATGCGCAAGTATACACCCTCAGCGAGACCCTCAACCTCCCTCAACTTAAATCTCTCGCATCCTCCAAGATCCACTGCGTTAATTCAACCGCAAAGGGTGAGATTGCATATGCCAGATACGTCTACGCCCATACCCAAAAAGATGATATCACCATCCGCGCTCCCGTTGCAAATTTCTGGGCCACTCGTAGTCACACCTTGCGCGCGGAGGCCGAGGACGAGTTCCGCCAGATGTGCTTGGAGTTTCCTCAATTCGGATATGACGTTCTCAGTAAGCTGATATTGCCCTCGCAACTTTCAATTCCGAAAACTAATGCTCGAAACAGCGCGTCTCTTGGACGAGAAGCTCAAACGAGAGAAGCAGGAGAAGTTACACCCAACTCTGGGCAGCGCCCGCAAGCGTCCTCGCGGGCTGTAATTCTTCACCAACTTGGAGTCTGTAATATTTATAGGAGTTCAAGGTCCTTCATGCTTTCAAGTAATGCAAAATCTCTCATCATACCTGTCTGGACAACAACAAGGGCTCCACTCTCTTTTGCAAGAACTATCTGGCGGTGGTGGGCTTGATAGGGGTCAAGTAGGTTCAAGGAATGATTTGATTCATCACTCTTGCTTTTGTATGAACAGAAAAGCTCTTTGTATATTAGCTAGGTACGAAAATTGGCATGATATCAAACGTTCACGTGCATAGGATTTTTATTGCCCGCTCAAAAGCTATATACTAGATAGGAAGAGACTATAAAGAATAAAACTCTCAGCCGTCCTGAATCTTGTCGCCAGAATCAGAGATTCCACCACTTTACTAACACTAAAACCCGAAGAAAGTCATTAATCATAACATAAAGAGATCTCTCTCTTGTACATCAAGTAGGTCCCCGCATCATATAGGTAACGTATCCTCGTCATATGCTCCAGGGCTTTGCGATTTCGAGAATACTTCCGAGCCCAATTCAAACTGTCCATATCCAAACCCAACTATCATAGGACAACTCTCAACTACTCACATTGCCCGATTGGCATGCTCGAAATTATCGAAATCATACCTCTGTCCTGTAACAGGCACTTGTGGCCTCGGAGCTCCCATCAAACCTGCATTACCTGCCCCAGCCTGTGGGGGTGGAAGTTCCTGACTTCTTGGGATTTGAGCTACGGCTGGGTAGCCACGGTTAATGGGATGGTACAATAAAGCTCCTATATTGTGGACGAAGAGAGGATAAAGCATCTCCGTAATTTTCTCCTTGTTGGCGAACTCGAGGGCTCGTTCAAACGGGATCCTGGAGGGCATTGTCAGTTTCGAGACTTAGCGGGGTGAAAGGGAGAGAGAAAGCAAGAAGGCTTACCAGACACCCTTCAAATGCATCGGTCCTATCTTGACTACATGCTTTTGCTTCTCGCTCTTTAGGATTCCATCTCGGCGACCTCGAGTCATACCTGCGACATTAAGGAGTTTAGTGCCATTGATCATATGGTTATCTGTGCAGCACATCACATCAATTTTGAGTTCTGTAAGATGAAGGATGGAAAAGTGGAAGTGTTTACCTTCACGTCTAGCAACACAAGTACCCTTGACATCAACCTGGAAGCACAAAGTCCCTTCGTCCTCCCACAAAGTAGCTGTGACCCTTGGCTTGACACCTACAGGTGCAATCTGCCCCGTGGTATCAATATTCATGCTCTGGGCAGCATAGTCCCTATTCTCTTGTCCAGGCACCGACATGGGCGGGAGCTGAATACTTGGCGGCTGAGCCGGTGGTGGGGGATACGTTCTTGAGGTCTCTTGGGGATAGCGAAGTCGGATATCGTAGGAATATTGCGGGTATTGGTTCGAAGTCTGGCCTTCCTCTATTGCTTGTTGCTGGCTTTGAACGGGCTGGGGAAGGCCATAAGGCTGGCTGTTGCCTTGTGCGGGCGGACCATATGGCGAGACGTGCTGCATTGGATTAGAAGCCATGATACTGTTGCGAATAGCTTGACTTGAGTGAGGTGGATGAAGAGAGAAACCTGGCGAATTCAAGGTATAAGCATTCGGGTCGGAGAGTGAGAAGGAGGAAGAACCTTTTGGTTATTAGGTATCTATCAGGTGCTGGGTACTGTATCAACGTGGGGTACAGCACTGTAATCGGGGGACCGGGGGTGGTCGGGCTTACTTCGTACTTACCCAGCATTATTAAACCTGGTTGGATTGGATTCTATCCACATTATTTACAGCACCTTGAAGTGAGCCCGCAGATCCAATCTTTGGAGAAGAACAGGTTGAGAGAAATTGGAAGAAAGAAAGCAGGAAGAGAAGAGTTTGTTTGGCACAGCCTTGTGAGGGAGGAAGAGGAAGAAGAGGGAAGGGGATTAGCGATAAAGGCTTCTTTTCCTTGCGCAACTCTGTGAAACATGCCCAGTAGCTTAGAGACTCTGTTTTGCTTTAGTTTAGATTATTATGGTTTGACTTTAGTTGTATATACTGTATGTATGATATACGCAGTAAGAGCTGACCAAGTAGAGTAAACCAGCCAGGACTAATAGTGGCGTGGTAATAATAAACCTCTTCCTACAGCTACAGCTACACCTACATACAAAGTATGTCATGTCATTGGTACAGCAACCGAGATACTGGATCCGTACCCGCACCGCAGCCAACTTTATCAAAAGTCCAGGTCTTTTGACCCCGCCAAAGCACATGACTGGCATTTGACTCCCCTCCGCTCACTCCACGCTCTCCTCCCCTATCCTCTGCCCCCTATCCTAACTTATACTATCATTTCATATCCTAGGGCAACTAACCCAGATCTATTGGCATATCATGTTGTGAAAGGGATAACCTCAAATAGACCACCGTCACCTCCACCACCGCCGTCACCATTGTCCGCAAACTCGCCTCTACGATGTCTTCCAATCCCACTGCGACCCTAACTTCCCTTCTTCGAGTTTCAACGGTTGAGGACCATGAGCAGATTCTCAAGGCCGCCAATGCTGTACTGAAGTCATCAAAGAATAACCCCGAGGCTTTGCACACGCGTGTTGTTGCTCTCCTCAAGCTGGACCGATTTGGCGATGCCTTGCGAGCCCTTGATGATGGCGGAGACAAATTGGCGGAGCGCTGTGTTCTTGAGAAAGCATACGCGTTGTACAAAACAGGACATTATGTCGAGGCAGAGAAGCTTACTCAGGGGGCAAGCAAGAGGGGTTTGAAGCATGTCGCTGCTCAAGTCGCCTACCGCACAGAGAAATTCGAGAATGCCGCTCGGATATACCAAGAATTGAGCTCGCAATCCGCTGCCATAGAGGGAGAGGACAACGATTTGCGAATCAACAGCTCAGCCACAGATGCTCAATTGGAATGGCAGGGCAACGGGGACAAGATTGGCCAAAGCAGGAAAAAGCCGTCAAGGCAAGACTTGGAAGCTTTTGAGACCTCTTATAATGCTGCTTGTAGATGTATTGCAAGGGGAGACTTAGGTCCAGGGGGGGTGCTCTTGAAAAGAGCGAAAGACCTGTGTGAAGCTTTAGATGAATTGAGCGACGAGGAGAAGAAGGCGGAGATACTGCCAATCATGGTCCAGCAAGTCTATGTTTTCACGAAGCTTGGAAAGCTAGAAGAGGCGGAGGCGTTGCAGAACATAATCGATATCGTCGAGTATGTTTATAGTCATATTAGACATATATGTATGCTAACGCGCCACAGTGTCCCAGAACCCCCTTCTCGAGCCATTGCACTAAATAACAGCTTAGCTGCCTCGACAAAGAACGACAACCCTTTTATGACTCAACGTATTTTTGATTCTCTCCCGGAGTTATCTCTAACAGAAAAGCTTTTCGAACACCAAGAAGACATCTTGGCGCGGAACAGATATATCATTGATATCCAATCGCAAAAGTACTCCGGTGTTGCATATTCCACGGCTTCAATCATTTCCATGTCGCAATGTCCAACCATCTCGCCATATGTCAGCTTACTCTCTGTCCTCAATGCAGCAGGCCACGCAAACAATGAGGCTGGTAAAGCTTGTCTCAAAGCAATCCTACCTGTCTTGGAAAAGCGCCCAAAAGATGTTGGGTTAATTCTCGTCATCATTCAACTATACATCCTCAATCACAATCCTGGCCCAGCCATCAGCCTTCTCGAATCCTTCTTCAAGCGCCTCGAAGAATCCACAACAACCACAGACCAGGACGTGCGCTTTGCACCTGGTCTCGTGGCTCTTATTGTCTCCCTCTACAGAATTTCTGGTCGCAAGGCTCTTATTAAGACGGAATTTGAGAAAGCAGCGTCCTACTGGCGTCGGAAACCTGTGCCTTCACTCACCCTCCTTCACGCAGCAGGCATGGCCCTCCTTGAATCATCCTACCCAGAAGATCTCTTTACAGCCGGCGAGATATTCTCCAGCCTACGTATTCAAGACCCCAACGACCGCACCGCCATCGCTGGCTATGTTGCCTCCTACGCTACAACTGACCTGCCCAAAATATCTTCCGATCTCGACAGGCTGACTCCCGTCTCTCGTCTGATCTCCGGCATTGATGCTGCCGCTCTCGAAGACGTAGGTATTCCTACTTTACCCGCCCTATCTGTCGCGAGCAAGAAACGTAGCATCGAAAATGGGGATCAGAAAGTGACGCCCACGAAGAAACAGAAGTTGAGCAAGAAGCGCATGCCAAAGGTATTCGAGGAGGGAAAGAAGATGGATCCGGAGCGCTGGCTGCCCATAAGGGATCGCAGTAGCTACAAACCTAAAGGTAAGAAGGGGAAAAAGAAGGTCATGGATTTGACCCAGGGTGGCGTTGTCAAGGAAGAGGAGAGTTTGGAGTTGGCTGGTGGCGCGGGGACTGTCAAGGTTGAGAAGGCCACTGGTGGGAAATCGAAGAAGAAAAAGGGCAAGAAGTAGGTATCATACATCTCAGGTCAGCGACCAGCCGATCCAATGAGTATCAGGTTTAGGCTTTCTTGCTATCACTCCTTCGCACTATTATCTTCACACTGAGCATTCTTGAACTACCATGATTTGAAAATGAATCAGCAAGTCATATTGCATATTGCTCAAATCATGACATGTAATGCCGTCATGTAGAGCTAAGCATCCTGACTACGAGCTAATCCTACGACAGCTCAATGGCGGTGGCCCTGATCTCCTTCGTCCTTGGACGAGAACAAGCACAAGCCACCCCTCCCACTCTGAATCCATAAGCATAGGACACAGCTGAGTGAATGTAGTCTACCATCTGTTATAAATCTCAAATGCCCAAGCCCCGAGAGAGTACGTGAAGTTTCGATGCGCATGATGGCCAGCGCATTTTCAATACTTTACTGTCGATGCCACGCTTGCGAGCCCAAAACAGTATGTATAAGAGAGGGTATTCGCTGCATGTGTCGATGATTTACAAAATGAAACATAAAGAGATATGGTGTCGTACGTGAGTCTCATACGCTGAGTTCTGTCTGCGGTGAAGCTAATCCCTTGGTTTCATGTTGTCCTTCGAGTGCATATTCATCATCCTCGAGGTGCTCCATCGGAGTAAGATTTTTCTCTGATATAGCATACATTGCAGGAGAACTCGAGGCCTCTGGTGTGTAGAACATAGCTTGTCGCACCTGGCTCGTTGGTCGACTGCTACTTGTGTATTCATCTTCACCTTCAAATGGGGGAAGTGGCGAAAGCCTGCCCTCGGAAAAGCTCACTGCAGCATCGCTGTCTTCACCATCGGAGACTACAGCAACAGACGTGTTCAGCGAGTGCCCGGCCAGCTTTCTGTGCAAGTCTCTGAAACTCCTTGCAGTTGCTGTACTGGTGGTTGCTTGTGAATCATGACGCTCGTGGAACTCATAAGGCTCTGACAAGACCGAATGAAAGTCATCTTCGGCTGTTGCAGGTGATGAGGGTCCGGGCTCCTCCTTGTGTGGCTGCTTCCGTAATCGTATGCGCTCATCTGGAGACATGCTTTGAAGCTCAGATCCGAAAGTAATAACGGAAGCCTTCTTTCCGTGAACCACGAAACTTCCGGTGCCACGCGACAAAACATCGTCGTTAGCCTCTTCAGACATACCGACACTGGACGAGGAGTCCTTTCCTTTCCGACTTCGTGCGTGTGTTGGAACATGGGCGTCTCGTAGGGTACGGTGTAGACTCCGGCGGATCTTGCCTCTGTCCAGCTTATCCTTTCCTACCACCTGATCTTTCCCTTCATCATTTTCAAGTCCAGTAGTAGGGGGCTTTTCGTCAGAAGTTTTGTGTGAATCCACAAGCCCCTCCTGCTCCAGGACTGCTTGCTCAGCGGCATCAACGTTGGACGATGGGGCTCTTTGAGAATTACCACTCGTTATTGCTTTCAAACTGGCGTTAGAGGGAGTGGGTATCAGCCCTGGGCTGAAAGGCAGATTTGTACTCGAGAAAGAATGTTTCCGTCCGCCACGAGCACTGAAGCTAAGTGGAGGAAGTTCCCAAGAAGCTTGTGCCTTGTGAAAGCTTGAGGATCTGGTAAGCTCGGGTGGCGTCTGGAAAACGTCCTCCGTTCCGTGTTTCGAGGTTTTTGGAGAATTTAGCTGATTAGAAGTAGAAGGGCGATTGTTCGATGTTGAATTTGGGGATCGAGGTGTCGTATGAGGAGCAACAGTGCTCGCCTTGGAGGGAAAACGCGCTAGAGTGACCCAGTCTGAAGGCGTTTCCATTTCATGTTTGGAGGCAGGGCTACTGGGGTTCTTCTCTTCTTCTAAGTCCATCGTCAGGATATCTTTGTGGCATTTCAACCGCCAGATTTCCATTCTTCCCCACTTCAACTGGGCAGCCATTCGAGCTGCTGCAGCTAGAACTTGCTCGCGGGTCTTTGCTTGAATTGGTGCTAAAATCTGGAGGTGACGAGCGTTCCTCAGCTGGGCATCGAGTTGCTTTTGAGCAACAGCCAGTTTTTCTTCGGCATCCGTAATCTTTTGGTACATGATCTCGCGACGTGCTGCAAGAATATCCTGGGCCATCTTAGTGTCGATTTTTCCACTGACGATAGTAACCTCGCCTGTGGGTGTCTGGACGGATTTAGTCGACTCGTTCTGACTATCTAGTCGCCTCATCCCTCGCGTTCGTTGGCCCTCGTAGTTCCCACCAACAACACCTCGCATTCTCACTCCAGAAGTTCGAAACGCAGCCGCATAGTTGAGCTTCGCCAGCCAGTCGTTCATTTCATGTTCATTGTCAGCTAGAAATGTCTCCTCAAAGCCTCCGTGACGAACAAATACGAAAGCGTTCTTATGTTTCTTGTATGTTGAGTCAAGTAAGGCAACAGCGTCATCTGTTGACATAAGCGCGTCTGGTTTGAAAGAGTCCAAAGGAGGCTTGAAGATGACCGGAGTTCCATCATGGCCTTGCTTGATATGTGTCTCAAGCTGATGTATTAAGTTCTTGATCCAGGTCGTATTTCTGAAGAAATACAGCTGCGCACCAGTGAGAATGGCTCCCCACTCCTGCCAAGGGGATCTCGTCTTCTTTTTCTTCGCATCCTTTCGCCATAACAGACCGACTTTCGTGATCTTGATGTCAACTATTCCTGGATGTGCTTCGTCTGGGTTGTTGAGGGTCTTATCATTCATGAACGCGTCCGGTCTTGATCTGGCGGAGACAATTTGGAGGACTCCGGTGCGAAAAAAAGTCTTTTGTAGGTCTTGTAAATTGAGAGATGTAGCTGTGCCAAGATAACTGTAGGGTTCTTCTAGTGTCATCACTTCTTTGAGGCTGGGCCTCAAAGTATCAAGCTTGCTATCTATAATGAGAGTATATGGGTCGACGGGTTCCTTTGAAGGACGTTTCGTAGGATCCACAGCGCTACGTGGGAAAATAGACTTTTTCTTCATCTTGTGCTGAATAATGCGTTCGCCGTTAATATCAAGATCGTCTTCGACATGAATAAAAGGGGTATACGAGATGTTGTCGTAGAAGCATTCGAGGATTTCATCAAATATACCCTCCCCTCGGGTATTCTTCAAATAATCCGGTTTCTGCATTTTGTGTTTATTGTTTTTGTTGAACACATCTGTATGCAAGATTAGAAGTGAGAATGCAACGAAGTAAGCTTGGTCTGGGGATGCATATATTCCGGGGTTGCATTCATGATATCTGTTTGCAAATCCTTGCAGGCATCTGTCAATCTGTTGTGTCTCCTTGGGAAGCTCAACTTCCATTAGCAACTTGCGAATTGCCATGTCCATTGGGTCACCAAAGAATCCAAAACCGCGCATGTAGCTTCGTAGAACAGCTTGGGAGAATGGGTCTGTGCCTTTTGATAGTACACTAGCCACGACACCTCTACTAACAGCCTCTTCAAGGCGAACAAGGTACTTAGCAGGGGTGTCATCTTCGTGTCTCTCGGGCAAGACTATCGGCTCTCTAACCAGCTGCATGGAATTATTCTTGGATGCATTAGATCCGGGGGTGGCTAGACCAGACCCATGGAAGGGCGGTTCTGAGTTCTGTCTTAATCGATGAGAAAGACCGAAAAGGTCGCCAAAGCTTTTCCTACCCGTCGAGGTCGAGGTTCTTGTTGATGGTAAAGTCGGTGTCGGCAAAGCATCGTCGGTGGGCATGTTCCGTAAGGAACTTAGAGTAGATGATCTGCCTCGCAAGCCAAGCCTTGAGCGAGTGGGTGAGGACCTTGTAGATGCAGAAGATTCCTGCCGTAATAAGGGCACACCAGGAGCAGCAAAAGATGTAGACGCCTTGGCAAGAGCAACATGAGAATGTGATGGAGAAGGAAGCGGAGACGCAAAATCACCTTGAGCCGCAGAATCATCACCTTGAAAGGCTTGAAAGGGGCGCAACGCCTTGACTGCAGGTGACTCTATACCAGGGATTCTAGAGGAGCTAGCAGAAGTGTGAGAAGCCACTAGCAGTTGGGAAGACTCTGGGTTGTTACTTTTCTGTGGAAGATGAGACAAGTCAAATAACGGAATGGGTTTTTTACGCCGAGGAAGACGGAAGAATGTAGTAGTTGTATGGATGGTATGCGTAGTGGTGGTAGTTGTCGCGTACACTCCATGATCTCCGGAGCTGCCATCTGATCTCGAGGATTCCGATAGTCGTGTTATAGGGAGTGTCAATGTAGAATTTCCCTCGTCGCCGTAAGCAGGAGGAGATCCACCAACTTGAGTAACTGGACGATCTGGTTCATCAAATGTGACCCTTCCCTTGCTTCCTGAAGAGCCTAACTCGGACATAGTCCTCCTTCGTTCCTTCTTCGCGTTCTCTACGACTGGCAATCGCGTGGACTCCTCGATTTGACTGTCTACCAGAGACTTCTTTGTACGGTCTGGGAACTTTGGCTTCGGCTTCTTTTTGGTAGATTGTGCGAGGTCAACATCCATTGTCGGGGCAGTGGTGATAATTTCAGGTGCAATATGATTGTAAGGATCGGTAATATTTGAGGGGGTATGATTATTGTTCGTACGTTGGGGTACAGGAGGGGTATTGGCTTCAGCACGAGCTTGAAGACGGGCTTCCGGATGTCAGCTTTCAGAAACAATCAATTTTAAACTGAAGGGATTTCGACATACCCCTGGTAGCTAACTGCGAGTCTGAGGCGTGCCGAAACTTCAGCATGCTGAAGCGACGATGTTTCTGGCTTTCTTCCTGTATCGGTGGTGACAACGTCCGATGCAATGATTCGGAACCATTCTCAATTGTTGTTCCGGGGATGGACGAGCTATCCAATACAGACTCTGGAGACAAGAAATCAGTTGCAGAGGGACGCCTTGGGATCTGCTCACTAGCTCTGCTATCGACGATCGGTACTGCCAGGTTGCTGGCACAGTCTCCGGAGTAGAAGCTATGTCGTCGAAGTTCAGAACTGCTCGCTTGCCCCTTGCGACGCAGGAAGCCGTTCATGAGAGGCATGATTAGGATCGGTGCGATGGAACCATTGATCTCGAGGTATTTACCAATGATTTGGTAGATAGACGGGGAATATGTGATTGAAGTTAAGTTCGTGATGAACTTGAGGGAGTGTTTGATGTCGGGCGTCTGGGGTATTGGCCAGAGGTTGGATTCGAGACTGAGAGGATCCTGGTAGGGCAGGGAAGGCTGTGAGAAGAGCGCTCAAATGTTAATGAATAAACGAGTGACTGGGGAAAGATATGATAGAGGCGAAACTCGTTGAATTGGTAGATAGTATGAGCATCAATCAAGATCTCATGGGGCAGAGAAAGGAGAGGATGAATGGGCTGTAATGTGTAGGTTGTGTCGATGTGCAGGGTAAAACGAAAGAGAGTTTGTCGGAGTTGGAAATAAAGGTGGCTCCTTAGCGCATCTCTCGACCATCTGCAGGTTGCTTGGAAAAGAAGCCAACCTTATTATCATTGTTCTGTATTATTATTATTATTATTATCCTTACTTTTGACTCGACAGTTATTAATAATTCGAGTGAATTACTTTGAATTGGAATAGTAATCTTGAACATAGCTAGATAGATTTTCTCGACTAAAGATACTATTTACTATATTGCACACAGCGGCAACTAGACTTTTGTAAGTACCATTACATACTGTAACATACCTATGCATCATCTTTACCATCGAAAGATTCCTATCAAATTAGTTCTCCGTAGATTCACATACACTAACCCCCGCCTAGAGTACTACTACCGGAACCTCTATTACCTACCCTACGTGCTCAGGGCGATCATTATATAATCCACCGTGAATTCATCATCTACAAAGTACTGCACTTTCACCTCTTGTTGCCCATTATTGTATTATTATCGATGCCGTCCATCTCCATCTCGTCTTATCGGGACCATTTCAATTTTGACAAGGACAAGGAAAGACGCTTATTGTGTGGTTCCACTAAACTGGCCTCTGCCGCATACGAAGTGTATTTTCGTACAGTACTGTACTGTAAACTTCGTACCCATACGGCCATACCACACCACACCCCATGTCCACGTGGAAGGCAAGACGCCAAGCTACACCTACAGTAGTACACTCACTACACGTAAGTACTAAACTCGAACCCACAACCCACAACCCCACCCATAAATCATCTCAAGTCAAGTTACTCCAAAGTCGCCTCCAAAACTCCCCTCTTCTTCCCTCTCCCCGGAAACCAATTATTTATATCCCTTCTACCAATCTACCTATTCTATTCACCTTGCACTCACTCGATTCTTCCCCTCCTCACCTCTCCTCTCCTCGTCGACACCAATTTGACAGATGTCAGAATAGCTGCTACCTACAGCCAGCCTCTAAACTAACCTCCAACCATGCAGCCTCTCCGTGGCCTTATCTCAAGGCGCTTTCTCTCGATACTCTTCACGCTCCTCATTTGCGCCGCGCCCATTGCTGCCTTCGCTGTTCCGTGGTCCACCGATACCTCTCGATACTCTGCAACAACTCTGCGTCATCATATTATTACAGAGCAAAAAGCACAAAATTCTTATTCTCTATTCCCTCAGTTAACATGGCTTCGAGACACCGCCATCCAGAAGCTGTTCGGCCTAACCCCATCTGCGACCGATGCCAGGAATGAAAAGCCAACTTCATTGCAACAACCCACCTCGCCCTTGCCAGCGACTCTGCTGGCAAAATATGGAGGGAATGTGGTGCTTAGATTCAATCTCAGCACTACTGCCGATGAAACCGCTTTGGCAGAAGCAGCTGATAGTTTATTTCTGGATGTGTGGGAGTTTACAAATAATTGGGCGGATATTCGATTACGTGAGGACGATGTAAGTCCCTCACATGGCAGACTCCCAACTCGATTCTGATGGCTCTTGCAGGTCCCTTCACTTCTCGGCTTGTTGCCTGAGCCGCTGCAGAGTGCCTACTCGAACCTAATACCCGACCTGGCAAAGTCTATTTACCAGACCTATCCTCCTAGGAGGTTTTCTGCGGAACCTGCGCTTTCACCAGCCCATATTGATCGCGCATTCACACCAGACCTCGGAGCTTCGGATGGAGTTGAGAATATATTTTTCAGCGATTACCAACCTTTCTCAGTCCTTGTACCATGGATGCGCCTCATGGCTTCGATGTTCGAAACCCACGTTCGGATGATAAGCATCGGAACCTCCTACGAAGGCCGAGATATTCCAGCCCTTCGAGTTGGCGTGTCCCCCAATCTTCCACGAGATGATCATGCTTCACGGAAAACCATCATTATCTCTGGAGGCTTCCACGCGCGTGAATGGATATCAGTGAGCACCGTGCTTTATATCGCATGGTCCATCATCGAGTCTTATGGGAAGTCTCCAGCTATCACTAAAATCTTGCAAGAGTTTGATTTTGTCTTTATTCCGACAGCTAATCCGGATGGTTATGTCTATACTTGGGAAACCGATCGACTGTGGCGAAAAAACCGACAACAAACAAGCCTTCGATTCTGTCGAGGGCTTGATTTAGACCGCACTTTTGGCTTCGAGTGGGATGGAACCACATATCAGAGCAATCCTTGTTCGGAAAGCTATCCTGGTGACGAACCTTTCCAAGCTGTTGAATCGCACAGATTGGCCGAATGGGCCAAAAACGAGACCGAAAATAATGGGGTCAGGTTTGTTGGGTTTTTGGATCTCCATTCGTATTCGCAACAGGTGCTATATCCCTACTCCTACTCGTGCTCAGCCGACCCACCAAGCTTAGAAAATCTCGAGGAATTGGGCATGGGACTTGCCAAGGCCATTAGGATATCAAGTGGCGAACAATACGGAGTCGCATCGGCCTGCGAAGGAGCCATATCATCTAGGAGGGTCAATGGTGCAGAAGGAGTCTCACGCATGGAAACCGGTGGTGGATCAGCGATCGATTGGTTCTATCACGAGATGCGGGTTCGATACAGCTATCAGATCAAGCTGCGTGACACTGGAAGCTACGGTTTCTTACTGCCAAAGGAGAATATTATTCCGACGGGAGAAGAGGCATTCAATGCTGTAAAGTACTTTGGAGACTTCCTTCTCGGAAATAAGGGAATTGAGTCCCTGTTTCCCGAGGCACATCAAGTAATCGCAAACCCAGACAATACAGTGCCAGCGATCGTTGAAGCAAAACCTTCGATCCTTGAAGTCGAGGACGAAAATGATGACAATAGTTATTGGGAGCTAAAGCGAAGGAGAAAATTCTAGAGGTTATTAATTTTAGCGTTCCATCGGCGTTGATATTATCTTGGAGCCCGTAGTATTTTACAGCTCTGGTAGCGATCGCCTGTGCCAGGTGTTGAGTTTGATATTCCATCAGAATTTGGACAATCACCAAGTGCTGGTGTTGTTGGATTCGGAGAAAGCTGGCAGAGAAAACAATAAAACACAATGGGTCTTACCGCACAGCTAGGGAGACAAGTTCTAGGGGTCCAAATATCGACCTAAGCATGTGCTAGATGAAAAGCGGTATGGTAAGGGCAGGCATTCCTATCTACTAGAGGCATTTCCTAACAATATGTAGAATGTCGAGTCTGTAACATATCACTCGGCCTGAAAATCTAATAATCAACCTATCTAATTGGACTATAATTCACATACGAGGAGGGGCTCGATAGCTAGCTTCGGATACGCAGGTAGGTAGAAGAACCACGGTGATTATTCTTGCTATAGGGATTATCTTGATTTTACCGGGACCTCGAATTTCGAGAACGGCAAACCAGTCAGCGTTATTCTCTTTTATATTACTCCTTTACTTTAATACCTTTTCTATTGAAAGTGCCGAGTTTTATTTGCTTTGCTATTACGTGCTTGGCAGGAGTTACAGGTAAGAAAAAATCTTCTGAAGGCTATCAAAAGCTTTTTGATTGTAGGAAGAACAGAACTGCAGGTGACTTTGCGGACCCGTAGAGCCCTCCTATACACTCTCCCCTCCCCYCCCCCCCCCCCCCAGAATAATTATCTAGCGCCATTTTCCCTCTCTAACTTCAAACAGAAGTATCACGCCGGTTTATATATCAAGTTTTACACCCGATATATAAAGTCCGTACAGATCTTATATTCATACGTTATATACTTAATCAGGTCTTCTGTCTACTTCTTATTCGCCCGGTATCCTTGCAGCTATTCGTATTACGAGTAGCTAGTAGAAGCAGCCAAATTGTCAGATGTGAGCTAGACAATTATTCTGGCATACGGTTTAAGGATGAGAAGATATACAAAGTAGAGATTCGAGCCAAACATTCAGCCAATGGGAGGCGCCCCATGTACGCGAATCCTGGAGGCTCAGGTCAGCAATGGCTCGGTCCTCCGCCCTTTTCCTGGGGCCCCGCATCTATCTGTCTTGATCTCCTCATTGTTTCCCAAACTATTTGTTTACATAAATCTTTAATCCTGAGGTGGTAGAGTTCATCCTACAGGTCTGACCTGACCAACGACATCTTCACCTTCCTTCCACCATTGGAATTTCGTTACTTTCTGCTTCACCACTGCTTGCGACCTACTATGCTGAGCTCATCACCTCCCCATACCTGTGTTGCTCTTTCCATCTCTTTCCCAGCTTCACAGATTGGCTCGCTCATCGGTCGTTGTCCTGCATTGGGAGCTACGTTGTCCGAGGATGTCATGTCGAGGTATTTTTTCTTTCAAAGCATCCTCAACACACCCTGCTAGGATTTTGTACTTGTGTTATCTCGATCTTTCCATTTCCGATTGAACCTAATCCACCACCCCCTTCACTTTGATTCTGCTACAAGAGCCGGAGGCCTGCTGGTGTATTGAGGGAGAAAGGAGACTGAACGCATTTCCCACGGTATACGAGCCCCGGACTTCCGGTACCTTCATTCAGACGGCCATCACAAGACCCCTTCTAAATTTTGAAGTCTTTCCTACCGAGACCTGCACCATGTAGGTGGGCACACTAGTGATGTATTCTCATGCCGTAAGTATGATGAGATACCAGTCAAGAAAAAAGTGGAGAATGAAGACACCGCCTTGAGATTGTTGGAACTTCAGACCGCTAAATGCTAATTTCCCTCACTCAGATGCCTCTAGAACAGTACTGTACATTCTATCCTCTATGGTCTATGTCCCACCATATTCCTCGCGCACCCTGCGTCTCTTTCAAACCATATCCATTTACACGTACTTGCACATCATGGCAACCATGAGATCGAACAATCCGATGGCCTCAACGAAAGCGAAACCGAGAATGGCGTAGGAGAATAGTTGACCTCGCATGCTTGGGTTGCGAGCAACGGCAGTGAGGAGAGCAGCAAAAACCATACCGATACCGATACCGGCACCGCCGAGACCAATGGCAGCAGAACCCATACCCAAGTTCTGCGAGACCTGGACCATGGCGGTAGCGATCTCTGAGTTGAAGTGGCGAACGGTTTGACGGCCCATGATGTTACGGGTAGTGGCATTCAAGATCTGGGAGGCTTGTTGACGCTTCATGGTCTGGAAAGGAGCGTTTGAGCGGATGGCGGAAACACCTAGATCACGGTCAGCCAGTGACCCTGCGAAGGTCGGTACCTGACGATGCAATTGCTGCAAGAGTGGGATTGAAACATACCGGAGAAGGTACGTTGGGAGCCATTGACCTTGATGCTGCTACGAACAACAGGACGGGCGACCTTGGCGGAGGTTGAGCCCATAAGGGAGACGACCTTGGGGGCAAACATGCGTGCAGCCATTGTGTACGAGTGTGTGAGAGGTGTGGAGATGAGTGAAAGGATGAAAGTCTAGAGAAGATGGAGGGGAGAATGGAGGTGAAGCTGTGCTGGACCTGTTACTTTTCAAGAGTGCAACAGAAAGGATGATGGAAGCTCAAGGAAAATATTTTCTTCCGGGACGAAAGGACAGAAAACCGGATGGCTTTTCTCGTCTAACCCTCGGTTGCTATCATCGGGGGATACCAGGAGGTGATCTGAGGGTGGTTGGCAAAGCAGCTCCAAGTGGGTCGGTTGGTCTTAGTCTTGGAGCTATATCAAACTCGCTTGTCCTCTTTGAGGCTCAAATTCTATGAATGGGACAGGAGGTGGATCAGAAATGGATCCTATGGTGAATGCAAATGTGGGTTGATGGGTCGACTAGGGCAGAAGGAGCTGTAACAACTGGTGTCAGAGTGAGTTTATTATGGATCTCAACAAAAGAAACGTTTTAGAGCGGGTGGCTAGACGGGAGAACGCGGACATTGGAGTGCGAGTAGTGGGGTGGATTGAGTGGATTATTATTAGGAGAGGAGCGAAGCCGAGAGAGGACTTCTAGGGAACTAGAAGATCAAAGATGAAAATGAAAATGTACATATGTGCAGCAAATATGTATATATTATAGACCTTGGCATATGGAACACTGTATGGGCACAGGCGTGAGAATTCAAGGTGTGTGCGAAGTATATGGTAAATAAGGGAGGGAAGGGAAGAAGAGCAAGGCAAGTATCTTGTACTGTACTTCGTACAAATTCAAAGGGATTGTTTCTGGGATTCTCAGGGGCCCGATTCTCAGCCGCAAGCGCAAACGCCAGTTGGCCGGGATCATGACTAGCCATTTTTGGTCCCGGTTTCTCCCGGAAAGATTAAGATATATAAAGAGAAGGGAAGAAAGTCCTGGGTTCACGTTCGGGAGTGTAGTACAGTTGGAGTGATGATGTCAGACGGATATATAATTACCTACATACATAGGTCTCCATCATTTTCTCATCTATAGTACTCTAAAAAATGCCTCTAGAAATTGATTATCCGAGACCGCTTGGCTCCCCACGCCTTACCCATTATTATTCGGGTGTGTGTGAGTGAAAATTCAGATCCATGCGGATGGGTCGTTTGACTTTGTGACCTGGCTTGGCGAACCGGGGCATAGGAATGCGGCCAATTCTTTCCAATGCCTCGAAAATAGTAGAATAGTCTGTAGCATGGCTCAACACCAGGATGAGAGTGCCGCTCTATGCAACGCACTCTAAAGAAATGCGAATTGCATTAACACTAAGTAGTATCTTTGAAGGGGTCTGAAATAATTCCAAGATTTAAGAGTATTATAATAAAGATAAATATTAAGAGTTCCCGATGCGCAAGATATATTTTGATTCTTCTACTTTGCCGGATTTGCCCGCAGCGCCTTTTTCTAGCTATTGCTCGCATAGTATTATCAAAGTTGATAGAATTCGCGGTGTTGACACTCGAGTAAAATCCGTAGTATTCTTGTAGACTTCGTGGTGTTGATAGCGGGCAATGTTTTTTGATAGGCTGTATAAGACGGCACTCTAATTTTGGGGTTGAGCCATGCTATAGACTGTTCGAGGCATTAAAAAGGATTGGCCTAGGAATATAGTGTCGAAATTAAGCAAAGCCACATTAAGCCATTCGTATTAAATATATTCAACGCCTACAACTACTATCACTCACTACGGCAGCATTTTCTACTGATTATTAGGTGTACACAATTATTAGTATCCCACCTGCAAGCCGACCAGCTGCTCAGCTTTCGCTACATGGCGACAGGCAATGCGGTGTATATTCACTTGATTTGTTCTCTTACCCATTCTCGGAGCCGGTCGTCCAGCTTCGTTTTGCCCCTCGTGTCAAACTCCAGAAAACCAGATTAATCAAACGATGGGGCTTCCAACCGAACTTATCTTTATTATTCGTCGTCGTCATCATCATCATCAGATGCAATAATATTTAACCTCGTTCCTTGTGTTAAGCTGTGTAATGTTTGTTCAAATCATACGTTATCATCAGCAGGCACGCTCTCATAGGCGGCCTCGCCACCTCTCCTGCTCGTGCCCATCATTTGAGGAGTTTCGTACATAGCTGTGTAGTCCACAATCTGCCCTCCAAGCATCGCCGCTCCGTTCGTTCTTCTCCCGAAGACCGGCGCCGGATCACACCAGAAGTCCTTGCAGTTACCGATACATCCGGCCGAAAAAGGATTTCGATTTCGTCTCGGCCCGCTCCTGTTGCCCTTATAATCGAGAGCAGTTTCCACGAAAGTGTCAACGCCTAGTATCTTCTTCCACTGAGCAAAAAAGCCAGTCTTGTGGTGATGGCGATGACCAGGTGTATGGGTAGAAGGAGGTAACGCAGTATCCGGACCCAGGCCAGCATTTCCAATTTGAGCTCCAGTTCGAGAACTCGTTCCCGTCGTCAGCGCCGACGTGATGGCTTCTGATACTTTACTTCCATGATCATGATGTGATCCTTTCATATTCTCCCACGTCGTCATAGCTCGAGAAATTTGGACCAATTGGACAAACATCAGCATCGTCACCCAGGTTAACTGCAATGCTGCCCAAACCATGAGAACCAGGGTGTAAGGATCTGAATTTACAACACGGCACAATGATTCGGCCAAAATGTTGCAGTCCGGGCTCCCACTCTCGCTCAATTGTCCGAAGTCTTGGGAGTAATTAGCGATATATGGGCAAATGGCTGGACAACTCACACCCAAGCGTTGTCCTGACCAGAAACACAAGGCCAGCTTCCAAGGTAATCAAGTACAAGAAAAAGTGGCGATGGTTGTTAATACCAATGCAATTGTACACCCAAGGGCAATGGCTTAGGAAAGGTCAGCAAATATGCTTATGTTTGGACTTCGTGTTCTTACTGGTCATGCTTTGCTACACAGCGATTGCATCTTTTGCAGTGTTTGCTCCTCAATGGCTGTCGTACCATACACGGTACGCAGAAGTTGCTCTCATCGAACTTCCACAACACTAATAGTTCATCGATGGCTTCCTTTTGTTGAGTAAGACCACCAAGCTTTGGGACAAATCCAGGCTCGTAAAACATGGTGCAAAAATAGAAGTAGCCACATAGGCTGTATGATATTCCAAACAGAATGTTGCTCCAAGGGTGTGATAAAAAAGTTGCTAAGAATATTAGCCGGGCTTGGAATCGGGGCCGAAGTATTTACCAGGAAGGAGTTTGGACAGCCACGCCAGCCCAACCCAGAAAAGTGTTCCTGCGAATATTCCCGCCAGCCAGGGCTATTCAATTAGCGGAAATTACCAAGGCACAGAAGATATCTTACTGTTTTATGAATATGTCTCATGTCAGATGGAGCATATTCCATCACCTGTAGAGCAATCCATTGTAGTGAGTAGCCAGCAAGTAGTGCGATTGGTACACCAACAAATACAACCATATGACTTGATATCATGGCCATAATCCAGATGATTAAGAAAGGCCAGAAAAAGAAGAACTTATTCATGGAGCCACGTTTGTCTTTAAGTAGCCATGATGACATAGGGAATTCAATGGTCTTTGGTTTAGCATCCTCGCCGTAGCCACATTCTTTCAGAGCCCGGTACCACATCCTCTCTGTCTTCATCTCATTCGCAGTGATGGCTGGCGTCTTCCCCGTCAAGGTTTCGGCGAACCGATCCGATCCATACTCTATCAATTTCTGAATGCAACCCAGAGAACCTTTTACAAGAGCCCAATGCAACGAAGTAAAGCCCGTCTCATCAACAGCATGAACATCCGCTCCCCATCTCAAGAACAGGTCCACGCATGCTGGAAAACCTTTGTACGCAGCCCACATGAGGCAGGTGTGCCCATGGCTATCTGGGATATCAACATTGATGCTTTGATGCAGTAGTAGTACAAGAAGAAATACATTCCCTTCGAATGTAGCGAGGTGCAGAATATTATAGCCTTGCACATCGGTGATTAGAGGATCCGCGCCATGTTCGAGTAGGAGATGCACAGTGTAGTAATGGCAGCGTTGCGCCGCCCACATCGCCGGAGTAGCCACCGATTCTCCTCCCTTCTTGTTAACATCGGCTCCGGCTTTCAAGAGGAAGTGGCACATCGCATATTGATTGTTGATCGCAGCCCACTGGAAGATGGTCAGCATATTCGTGTCAGGGGGTGCTGGGAAAATACGTGTAGCGGCGTAATGCCTTCAGCATCACAATATGAAGCGCCAAATTGCCCACTTGTGTATAGCTTCTCAATCCCTTGGATGTCCCCCAGCCGCGCAAGCTGCATGATATCCTCTTCTGGGCGCTGTTCTGGCCCGGTGGGGAGCATATCTTCCATCTCAACATGGTCATCATCGCTCAGCTTCGGCGCGACAGCCGTAGCCTTCCCATTTCCATTTGGGAGCATCGCGAAACTCTTGTCAATCGTTGCCGCTGCAGGACTTGATTTGTCGTCAGCAATGAACATATCGAACAGGCAAGGCGGCAGGCGCACAGTAGATGTTGTTAAGCAATCTAAAGTTTCGTCAAAGGATGCATCACGCGCTCGTTGGAGATGGGTTGTGAAAATTGGATGAGAAGTAAGAAGAGTGATGGCTTTGCTGCTGTATTGGAGATAAATGCTGTCAAGGTACTCGTAAGTCAGTAAGTGTCAAATGCCCGGTTCTTGCGAGGCTGAGCAATCCCTGGATGATACCCATAGGAAAAGTTGCAGGGGTTGCCACATTCAAGGTAGCTACTGTGTGTGAGTAAGCCTTACCCCAACTAAGTCTTCTGCCAAAAGGTATTTGTGTGCCTCCGTGCCTAAAATCACATACAATGATTGATACGAGATTCTAACATGCACATCCGCAAGCAGGTATCGATCAATGTTTTCATCCACGATCCAAGACTGGGCGCACACCCTCTTTAATCCTTCTCCTTTGGGCCTTGCAATTGCCATCCTCCTGGCCCTATCGATTCCCATTCTCCTCCACTCTGTGGTCTTCCGAGCCAGCGGACACACTCTTTTACCCTCGATTGTTCTAATAGGTCCAAGTGGCTCTGGGAAGACCTCACTCTTGACACTGGTATACTACTTCATGGAGGACGTATTGGTCCATTATTGATCTAACTTCTGGCAGTTTGAACGAGGCACAGGAGCGCTAACACACACCTCACAAACCCCAACATCAGTCGAATGCCATCTCCCAGTCGAAGTTGTAGCCAAGTCCGACGAATATCGTTCAGCCAATGATCCCTCGAATCAGGCACACAAGAAGTTTCTCTTGACCGATACGCCTGGACATGGTAAATTGAGATATCATGCTCTGGAGAGTATTACCAATTCTCGGAACTTGAAGGGCTTGATATTCGTGGTGGATGCAGCTTCACTATCAGCGGGAGACGAAGGACTGAGACAGGCGGCAGATTTTCTCCACGATGTATTACTGCTATTGCAAAAGAGAGCCGAGACTAAGGCTGCAAAACTTTTGAAAGAAATGCCTGTCCTGATTGCCGCAAATAAGACAGAACTCTTTACAGCACTTCCTGTCCCATTGGTCAAAAGCAATATGGAAGCGGAAATTACGAAAGTAAGGACATCAAGATCTAAGGGCTTATTGAACTCGGGCATTGGGATGGATGATATGGATGATAATGAGAAGGACGACTGGCTTGGAGAGATGGGATCCACCCACTTCAAATTCTCTCAGATGGAAGAATTCGACGTCTCTGTAGAAGTGGTCGGAGGTAGTGTTTTAGGGACCGATGGTCCAACTGTAAATAGATGGTGGAAGTGGGTTTCAGAAAGACTCTAATTACTGTTCGAATCGCGTCGCTACTTAATTTACAGTACAAATATTACTCATGTCGAATGGCCAATCTTTCTTCATTTAAATGCACAGCTCCGCGTTTATGTCCGGGCTTAATGGGCGAAGTGAAGGACCGTCACTCTTCCCGGGGAGTATGTACGGCGTGATTTTGATTCTTTAATAGGTCACAGACCTTTGCATCTGCTTGAGCCATTCATGTATAATAACGAAATGTTCGATATTGCGCTGTACTGTATAAACGTTATTATTGCATTTGCTCTGTAATGAAGCAGTTAAATGCTTGCATACTCTATTCTAGCTACAAGTTCTTGACTTGTAGTTGTTGAATCTACCTGTAAACTCAGCAGGAATCCATACTCCATACTGCAATACTACTATGTAAGAAATTGCCTAAGCTGATACAGAACTATGTTTTACCATCCACGACAATAAATCAACCTTAGTGACAACTGCTACCGGTTTCGACAGTCCGCTTGTTCCAGTACCGCTTATCTCCGTTACAATGGCTGCACTGTTCCATTCGAAGAATTTACTCAGGGAGGAGAGTGGCGTATCAATGGTAATCTCCACGAACTTCCTTTTTGGAGTCTCCTGTCTCTTTCTGTTTGAACCATCCTCGAGCCCGTTAGCCTTTGGCGTCCGTGACAAATCGCTAATAGCTTTAGGGTCCGTCACAACTTCTGGAATGAAGGAGAAATCGAACATGACATCTGAAACAGGGCTCTTCCCAGTTGCTCGGCCACGACTAATCCAACTCAATAGATTGCCAAGAGTAACGAGGCCGACTAGCTTGCCCCCGGTTGGTGCAAGTACAGGAAGCTGATCAAATCCTTTTTCCCTCAGCGTCTCTACTACTTCTGAGCAGGGAGTATTTGCTAGGACTGTAGTGACAGGCTTCAAACGGAGAGATTTGATAGTAGCTCCGTAGTATGGATCTTTCTTGACTGGGAAAGACTCCTGCAGGAACGATAGGGATTCGGTAGCTGGTTGGCTCGGTGGCAGGAGATCATTTGCTGCCAACCAGTCATCATCGGCAAATTTGCTGAGGTAGCTTCTTATGCTGTCTGGTAAGATGACTACCACAATATCACCCTTCCCCAGACCAAGTTGCTTTACACCCTTTACCATGGCTGCAATTGCACTACCACTGCTACCACCAACCAATAGACCTTCCTCGGCAATAAGTCTTCGTGCGTAAGCAAATGATTCCCGATCGTCAGTCTTATACCACATATCGACGGCCTCACGGTCTAAAACATCTGGAATGAAGTCATAACCAATTCCCTCGACCTTATATGCTTCATTGGCATGCTCTTGGTTTAGTGATTCCGGCAGGGCAAGAATAGATCCCAACGGATCTCCAGCTATTACCTTTATATCCGGATTGTGCTTCTTAAGGCCCCTTGATAAGCCGGTGATTGTCCCGCCAGTTCCAGCTCCAGCAACAATTGCTCTGATCTTCCCACCCGTCTGAGTCCATATCTCTTCGGCTGTGCCATACTCATGAGCTAGTGGGTTATCCTTATTTGCATATTGGTCGAGAATATGTGAATTAGGGATCTCTTTTTGTAATCGTTTGGCCACACCGATATGGGATTCTGGCGAGTCAAAGGCGGCTTGGGTTGGTGTTCGAATGATGGTAGCACCAAGTGCTCGGAGGACTGTAACCTTCTCGGGTGACATCTTCTCTGGTAGGGTGATGATAGTCTTGTATCCCTTGATGGCTCCAACAAGTGCAAGTCCTATTCCACTATATTTATCAGGATACAGCTTTTTGAATATGAATACAAAAGAGTGCTCACGTATTTCCACTGGTCGGTTCGATGAGGGTATCCCCAGGCTTTATTCTTCCTGAACGCTCGGCTTCCTCGATCATCCGCAGAGCAATGCGATCTTTGACACTACCACCTGCATTGAAGAATTCGACCTTGGCGTAGATTTCTGCTTCGATTCCAAGACTTTGAGGTATTTTATTGAGGCGAACGAGGGGGGTGTTTCCAATCAACTCTGTGGCACTGGCGGCCTTGACTGGTGGCAAAGCATGTTTCAATGTAGTCGACATGACTGCTAGGGAGTTTGAGGTGATGTGAGGAGGGTCGGAGTCGATTACTGCTCGAGGATGCTGAATCTAGAGTGGTGGTATTCAGCTCGTAGTATCATACGAACAAAATGTAAGAGACCCGTGGATAAGCGGCGGGGTGGCACAGGCATGGGAGGAGAATGGCTCAGGCCGATAACGATAAGTGGGTGGCATACTATACTCCCCCCCCAGAATAATTATCTAGCGTCCATCTGATACTATAGCTGCTTTTGCTAATTATATATAATACGAATCGCTATAAGAATACTTGACGAATAAGAAATAGACAAAAGACCTGATTAAGTATATAACGTATAAATATAAGATTTATATAGACTTTATATATTATATATATAATTTGATATATAAACCGGCAAGTAATACCTTTATTTAAAGTTAGAGAATAAAAATAGCGTTAGATAATTATTCTGGGGGGGGAGGGGGTGTAACGTTCCTAGTTTCTCGACTGACTACGCGACGTAGTTAGGTCCGCTGGTTGGTATCAGCTATAAAGTAAAGTCACAAGTAGGTTCTTCGGTTCG
>QYAL01000094.1:16792-138022 GCA_003988805.1 Ploettnerulaceae sp. D365 | reverse complement strand
CATGTTACCACAATAGGTACAGGTCTGTATCCACACCGAACCCCTACCGAAAGGGGTCCTAGAGGCTCCTACGTACATGAGGGACCTGTGGACCAACATCAATGTTTTTTTGTACGAGCCTTCTTTTCATCTTGAATGCGAGTATTTCCTAAGATCAAATCAAGGTTGTTTATAGGAAAAGACGTATATTAAAGCAAAGCAAGAGGGCTATGTCTTAGCTTCCTGCTACATCTTCTTTGGTTGGAGATGGGAAAGTTGCAAGTCGCACTTATTAGAACTCCAATTATGTACTAGCCTTCTACTCTTACTGTAATCCCCGCGTTGAGCTTCCCCAGAACCCCTTCGATACTATTCCAAGTCTAACAACGGTGCTCCGGACTTTGCTCGGGACCCTTTGAAGCTGGAACTCAATAGTTCGTATCTTTCACCGGGGGCACCCGGATTTTGGAGAAGCTGACCCCACAAGATCAGGCGAGCTGCTTTGCTTTCCCGCACTGCGGGGTGCGGGGGATGGACCGGACATTACCCCGGTATTTACAAGTCAGACATTGCCGCAATAATAATGAGATATCAATGGCACGTATAATAGCCTTAAGACCACTAGGGAGGTGGTGAGCATTCCATATCGAGCTCGGATCGACTACAATCTTGGGACAGCTTGATTACTGATCCGACATTTGAAAAGAATTGCAAATTAAAAAGGGTTTAAACTAAATATGAGTGCTGAGAAAAGTCCCACGGCGCAGGAGCACGATGAGATTGCAGCACCGGTTTCTCGCAACGAGAACGATCGCGGGGTTGTTAGCATTGACGCCGAGGTTTGCTTCATATTCTCCTTCTACTGAAAACGAGCATGACTGACACTGCTCTAGACGACAGATTACTACGAAAATGATGGCGTTCATATTGATGAACAGCTCAACAAACAACTCTTCTGGACTGTCAACAAACGGATTCTTGCCTGCATGCTCGGTGTAAGCATCAAGTTATCCAGCTCTCAAATCTTTGCTGTGCTGAACTTTGACCTTCCTAGACATACTTTTGCCAATCTCTCGACAAGGGAACTCTGGGTTTTGCATCCGTCATGAATATCAGGAACGATGCCAATCTCAAGGGACAAGACTACTCGTGGCTGGGCACAATCCTATATATGGGTGTGCTGGTTGGAGAGTGGCCGACCAACATGTTGCTGCAGAAGTTCCCAGTTGCGAAATATCTCGCGGTGAAGTGAGTACAGCGGCTGGGTATCTTACAGTACTGTTAATTACTGACAAACTTAGTGTCTTTTGTTGGGGGGTTGTCATTACTTGCTCGGCCGCTGCTAATAATTTCACTTCGCTCATGATTGTGCGATTTTTGTTGGGGTTTGTTAAATCATTCCTTCGAATTCAGAGACGCCCTAATAAAATTGCAGACTTTTTGAATCTTGTGTCCAACCTGCTTTCATCATCATGTAAGGTTTCTCCTTCGAGTGAAACATATCAACTGACGAAGCTGATTAGGACATCAATGTGGTATACCAAAAGGGAGCAGAGCGTTTTGACATCTCTGTGGTATTGCATGACTGGAGTTCAGCTGATGGTGAGTTGACAGCTTCACACAGTCAAACTTTCATCTATATTAGCTAACCACGCACTAGACCGGCGGTCTCATCGCATACGGTGTCTCCCACTACAGAGACGGAGTAATCCGATCTTGGCAACTTCTATTTCTTGTATTGGGACTTGTAACCTGTGTCTGGGCATGTTTCATCGGATGGTGGCTACCCGACTCTCCAATTCGAGCCAAGTGCTTCACCGAGGACCAGAAGCGGCTGATGATTGAGCGAGTCCGCGCCAACGACACTGGGATTGAGAACAAGACGTACAAGAAGTACCAAATATTGGAGGCCGTCTCTGATCCTATTATATGGTGCTATGTTCTCCTTCAGGTGACAAGTACCCTCGTCATCGGGGGTCTGGGTGTTTTCTCAAACCTGATCATCTCGGGATTTGGGTTTTCATATTTGCAGACCCAGCTGCTCAACATTGCTCAGGGAGCGGTGACGATTATTGTCATGATAGGTTCTGCCACTCTCGCCCAAACAACGAAGCAGACTTGTCTGGTTATGCACGCCTGGACGATTCCCCCTATAATCGGCACTGCTGTTATCTACTCTTTCCCTCCGACGGCGTCGAATCGGGTCGGCCTCTTGATTGCATTCTATTGCACTCAGTTCATCCTAGCTGAGGGAAATATGGTGTTCTCCCTCATCTCACGCAATATCGCTGGCCGCACTAAGAAGTCCATCTCTCTATCCATGACGTTCGTCGCCTGGGCTGCTGGTAACATGACTGCTCCTCAAGTAAGCTACTCTCCCGTACACGGTATATGCATTTTTATCAGTGTAACTAATCAAATCCCCATGCTAGATCTTCCAAAAGTCCGACGAGCCTCGATACCAAAAAGGATTCATTGCACATTTCTGTCTATATGTGCTATTCAACATCCTTCTCCTCATCACTCGATGGCTACTTGTCCGACGCAACGCAAGCAAGTCGGGCATGTCTCATGAGAATGAAACTACAGGGGAAGCCGAGGAGACGGAAAAAATTACTCATTCCCGTGCCTTTGACGATCTGACGGATAGAGAGAATCCGGATTTCAGGTACGTTCATTAGGGCTATAGAGCTTAACGGAAGGTGGGCTGTGCATACATAGTCTATAGTTACGTGGGATCATGGAGAAAGAGATTTTGAACCAACTTCTGCAGGGAAAGGTCACATAGCGTATTGAATTGAAGAGGCGGATATCTGCTGGAATCTTCCTAGTAGGAACAAATAATTAATCGCAATTCGTTTTCAAACTTTTAATTCATCCATCTGCAACCTGTCGCTTCCTCTTCCTGCCCAAATGATCAATCCCGGCGTGAAGACCATATACTGGCAAAAAGGTAGGTTTAAAGATATTAAGATATTTGAACGAATCTACATCTCTCTCGAAAATGAAATTAGCGGCCTTGAGGGTTGAGACTTTTATTTTATCTTCATGATGGATTGATGGTGGCTTCTCCAAGAGTCCAAGCTCTCCCTTACTTTGATATATTCTCATTATACAATAATACCACAACCAATTCATATCTCCAATCCAACAGCAGAACAGCTAATCAGTAACTACCGCTCCGATCGCTTTTATGTTTATGTACAAGAAAGCAACCATATTTCGGAGTTTACAGTTTACCTAATCTGTGATCTTTATGGTAATGGTCCTGGTCTATAAAGAGCGTAGTTTAATACTAAGGAACATTTAACTTAAACGATTATATTAATATATCGCAGTAATACTAAGAATCAAGAAATTGTAGAAATTGTATTAATCGACATGGAATATGGAATAATCTGTTCATTTCTAGTATCTCAGTATCACCGTATCTACTTTTAAACTCATTGATGAATTATGAGAAGTATTACTACCACACGCGAGTCTCTATCCAAGAAAGATATCATCATCACCCTCTGTATTTCCTCGGCACCTAATCTCATATTATACTATACCGAAATAGCGATGCAGTGATATATAACGTCAAGGAGTTATCCGTAGTGTCATCCGTAGTATAATAGGGGAGAGATGTAAGCTTCAGACAATACAATAAGCGAACAGACCAAACCAACCTTAAGACTAGAATCTCGCTTAGGCAAAATTAAACCTCCCCCTATGTACTTAAAAGAGCTATGTATCAACCTTCAATACTGACAAGCAAGAAATACAGATACTATACGAAACTCCCTCTCTTAAGTGAAGTACTCTTTGTGCTCTTTGACCTTTGTGCTATTAATAGGGGTTGCATCTTTTTATAGTAGTTCTTCGGGTTTTCTTGGTGTAGTATCAGACTAGCTTTTCCAATATTAATAGAGAAAATATTAGAATCAGAGAATCAGAAAAGATCCTAAATATATCTAAATTATAGATATCTCTCATCATGAAGTGCACCTCTTACTCAGAACCAGATATTCCCGAATCCCGATAATCAAGTTTGAACTTCACTTCCAACTCTCTCGCTCTCGGAGCGCGGGGTATCCTACGGGCCGGATACCGAACCTACCCACGAATAGCATCTTGCGCCGTATAATAGCGGAATAAGGAGAAGGAGCTAATCTTGACTTTTTAGTTTCGGTATGTGGGGAATACAGCATGTATGTGTTCCGTGAGATATTCCGCATCCGGGATTTTACAACTTGCGGTCTTCACGGTTACTCTGTTCACGGTTCACTTTGTACAGGAATAATCTGATTTGATTTGATTAGTAAATCCAAACTTGAGCATCGAAATCCCGGGATCTCTCATTCATCAAATGCCACTTGTAACAATTCTACTTCTTGCTCGCTCGACTATAAGCCAGCTCTCTCTTCCTAGATATTCAGGGACGACACAAGATTACGGAAATCTTTTTCGTTGGACTGGAGTCTGGATATATATCCCATCATTAGAATTCACACCTATGTCTTCTAGGAAGATGTTGCAAGAGAAATACACAAGATGAATCCTATCTCCGAAACAGCACTTTCTACATCTATCCATACAGTACCAGTTCGAGATCCCGACGCTATCAATTGCAACATGGGATCTACGGATGATGATACGAAGAAGAGGAATGGAGAAGGCCATATGCATGGGATTAAAGCCAACACAGACGGAGATCTTCTACTGGAGATCTACAACGAAGAACCAAAAACTGCAAGTACCACGCTCCGTAAAACCCGTATCCTTTTTTAAAAAAATTAATATCAAACCAAGTCTTCAATCTACTAATCTCGAATCTCCATCCAGAGATCTCCATCCGACAAAACAGAAAACCCACCCAATTTATTAAACGGCATCTCGAAAAGCGATATCCAGATACCGCCTCGATCAGAACCGATCCCCATCACGACGAGCAAGAAAAATGATCTCCACCCCCTCTATGCAGAATCAGTCTCTGCCAAAATATGGGGCATCGCTGCAAAAGCTCTGCAAAAGGTTCGTAGTAACACTAACATCACGATTTAATACATCCTGAACGTATCTCAAACCCATTCCAGTCCCGTCCCGTCCCGTCCCGTCCAGTCCCGTCCAGCCAGACAGCCAGAAAACTAACCCGTCCCCCCCCCCACACACACATATATAAATAAATAAACATATTAATCACACACACAGAGCCAACCCCCAACCCTCTACCCAGAATACACCGCGCCCGGATCCCTCCAGTACACCTACCGCGAAGCCACCTTCTGGACATCTGGATTTTTTCCCGGATCCCTCTATCTGCTTCTCGAACGGCAGAGGAAATTCGCCGATGTATTGCACGCCGCTCCTTTTTCGCAGCGGCTTCAAGGACCGCATAGACTGCAATTAGAGTAAGTTCTGCCCGGAAACAGATCTTTCTCTTTCTCTTTCTTCTATCCTATACTATCAGCTAGCTAGATATATATAGCAAGTAAGACTTCAAATTTTCTAACCAAACATAACACATCTAGATACGCATGTAAATGGTGGACCACCAATCTCCATGCGAACGCGCTGATGACCGGCACGCACGATCTGGGATTCATGATCATGCCGTGGGCGCGGCCGGCCTGGGAGCTGGATGGTGATGAACGGGCGTTTGAGACGATGGTTCGCGCGGCGGAGACGCTGAGTGCGCGCTTTGATGCGACGGTGCAGTCGTTGAGGTCGTGGGATGTGTGTGTGACGAGACGATACGCGTTTACGGATCCGAAGAGGGATTTTCTGGTTATTATCGTATGTGTGCTTGCCGATTGTTATTTCTCTCTCTTTCTTTCTTCCTCTCTCTCTCCTCTCTCCTCTCTTTTCCTTCTCTCTCTCTTTATCACACACACACATACACTAACCCTCTTCCTCCCTCCCCCCCTCTAGGACAACATGCTAAACCTCGACCTCCTCTTCTGGGCCGCCGCCTCCACCCACACCCCCGCCCTGCACACCATCGCCATCGCGCACGCGCGAACGACGCAGAAATACCTCATCCGCCCCGACGCCTCGACCTTCCACGTCGTGAACTTCGAGCAGGCGACCGGCGAGCCCAAGACAGCAGCGGAGCACGGAGCACACTTCACCAATCAGGGCTACGCCGATGACTCCTGCTGGAGTCGCGGGCAGGCCTGGGCCATTACGGGGCTCGCCCAGACGTATGGCTGGACGCGCGATAAAGCGTTTCTGGAGACGGCGAGGAGATGTGCGGATTATTTTTTGGAGCATTTGCCGCCGAGTGGGGTGCCGTATTGGGATTTTGATGCGCCTGTTGCTGCTGGGGTCGGGGATGTAGATGCAGATGTGGATGTAGATGTACCGACTGATACTTCTGCCGCGGTAATTGCTGTTTATGGCATGCTTTTACTGCACGAAGCACTCCTCGCGCTGTCTCTCCCATCGCCGTATCTCAAAGCTGCGCTATACATTCTGCGATCAGTTTGTGCAACTCAGATGGCTCCGCCGGCAGCATTCAGATCGTCGGTCGTTGAGGTCCCTTCTGTGGAGTCGGACTCGGATGCGAGTGTTGCAGTTGCAGTTGCATTTGAGTCTGGGCCGTTGGAAGTTGAGATGGGTGGTGGGGAGGAGACGATCTTGGTGGGTGCGACGATTAATAATTATGAGTTTGCGCCGAGGAGGTGGGCGGATCATGGGCTGGTGTATGCTGATTACTATTTCTTGCTGGTGGGGAATAAGTTGTTGGAGATGGGCATTGGTGGGAGTACTATTGCCGAGTAGTGTAAGAGGGTAAACCCCTTATAATAGCACGAAGACATAAGAGCACAAAGATCGAGCACAAAGATCGAGCACAAACAGCACTTGGGAGGGAGTTTTTTGATCGGGTGTGTATTGCTTGCTTGTCAACCGTTAGAAGTTGATAAGTTCTTCAAGTATATAGGGGGGGAAGTTTACTTAAGCGAGATTCTGGTCTAAGGGTGGTTTTTCGCCTATTTTCCTGAGCTCCCCATCACACTCGCTTTTCACCCCATTACAGTAGGCTGAGCATTGAGAGGAGATGATTCGTAGCGATGATAGATTTCCATACTAGACGAATTATGAGTATATATTGAAAGAAATCTCATTTCGGTGTATCTCCTGGAGTCGTCCCCTTCCTCCAAGTTCCTACACAGATTCTCCACTAGCCCTCGACTCCTCGACATGACAAAAAAGCCTGCATTACCCGAAAGAGTGGTTGGCATCAAACACAAATGTCAAACTTGATGGATATCAGCACCATTTGTATCTAATCTCTCCGCCGCATTCGAAAACGTGCTTATCCTCTGACTTGGCAAAAAGGGATACTGGAAGAAGGACATCAGGTTCTCATACTCCTCTCCAGAATGTCCAAATCCAATCGCAGGAGGATCCTGGAAACCCGGGCCAGACCGGGTGGGATCGTAGCTTTCCATATTCGTGTGGTAGATACCCCCGACAGGCGGAAATTCCGCATGTGCAGTAGTAGGAGATGCCATGGTAGATGAGTTGTGAGGTTGGAATGATAGTGGAAGGGGTGGAAAGGCGAGGGAAATACTATCTGGGGAGCTTTCGCTGGGACCTGGGTGTGCGTATCGGTCGTCGAATGTGCCGAATCCATTTCTGTTGAGACTCGATGTTGGCAAAGCCGTCCCTTCTGCGAGCGTATTGTTGTGAAGCGTACCGCTCTTTGGGAAAGCACTTTCCGGTAATTTTTGAAAAGAAGAGGGAGCATCGATATACTCAGGCCTCTCAGGAGATCCAGTAGCTGTTCTTTGACCCCCATCTTCCGAGTATGCTGCTTTCCTGATATCGAGCACGCCAGGCCCATCGAAGCCATCGTTCTTCGCTTGTATCAATCGCGCCGCGAATTTTGATGCTAAATTATCTCTCCTGTCCTGTGATTGAACATGAGAATGCGACCCGTTCCATCTTTTGGAAATCTCTCGTAAGCTAGTTGTGAGAGAGTCAAAATCAGCAGACAACTCCACACGATAATAGCTGCTGTGAGCGAGGAGCATCCGTCCACTTATAAACAGGCAAAATGCAAACTGTGGATTTGTGAGGATGGTCGAGCCGAGCAAGAATTTCTCAGCTATGATGGCGATTTCAGATGCCGCTGCCAAGCAGGTCTCGGCACTGGATGAAGATGGTAGTCGGATCGAGGTTCGTTGCCACTGTGGAGAAGGATACGCAATACCTTGATGGAGCAGTCCCACGGCTGTATTGTGGGTGATGTGAGCAAGTGTCAGGTTTGGATCGAGGATACCGTCATCGTTGGTTACTGATGCTTCACGCCACTTTTCAGGAAGGAATATTTTCCATCTGCAAAAGTCAGTATAACAAATAAGCGTTTCATGTATTTCGTTTCATACTCACTGTATCAACCTGAGGTCAAGCTCCTTGAACCTCATTAACCACATTTGCACATCGTGAAAATTCGAAGTGTCAACAGCATGCTGCAAAAAGAACATTGTGACGAGACTGAGACTTTCTGTGGCCTCGATGCAGTAGGCGAAGGCGCCAATGGACGATTGGTCTGCTCGATCTTGCCTTGACTCTGAATTGATCACAGGTGCTGCAGCTGCGGCATCTGATATACCAAAGTACGGAGTTGGCGTCTTCAGAGCAGCTCCGGCTTCCCATAATGCTCCTTCGCAAGGCAGACGTCTCTTAACATCCGCACTTGTCAGAGAGACATTCCATCCAGTTGCTATACTGCAAAACCGATCCATGAGGAACACATTCCAAAAGACACGCCGTCTTTCTTCTCTCTCGAGCCAGGATTTACACGGTTTGAGAAATGCCATTCTCTGCATCAGAAATTCTTCAGGCCGAGACTCATTTGGATCATCGTTTTCTTCGACGCTCAGCTGAAGTTGCTCGACAGTTCTTGTCATGCTGCCAACAATTGACCATGCGGAAGGCCCACGACCACTTCCAATCTACTGAGGTGTCAGTCAACTCCTTGGAATAATTTAATATCACATACTGTGTCAAACGCGCAGATTACTAGTGCCTGCAGATTTTCCACCGAAAACGATTCCATACTCTGTAGCACCACAATCTGCCGACACTTCCGAGCATTTACTCCGGAGTCTACAAGCCGTGGATCATCAGACAAGCGAGAGCACAAAGAGACAATGGCATGGAATATTGTCGTCAATTTCAGCCTCTGAGACGGGATTTTCATTCGGTCCCGGAATTGCCGCACATGGAGAATTGGGATCCAAGGGTGGATTTGCTCGAAATAAATCTCGACTAGGTCATCCACAAGATCGTCTGCTGGTAAAACACTGTCATGTTCGGCAGCAGCCTGCGGAGTTTTCCTAGGGGTCACAGATTCTGCCTCAACTTCAATGCGTCTTCGTTTGTGAGCTGAGCTGTCCACCAGTTGGTCCAGCTCTGTTCGATCATCAACACGATTACCAACCCCTCCATTCGCCAGACTCGATAACGTAGCTTTCAGTCGATTTGTACAATCTTTAAGACTCTCACCATCAGGCTGGATCGAGGGCAGACTAGATGGCGACAACGGAGTCCCAGCTTGCCGAGAAGTCTCCAGACAATTCCAGACTTGTTGCCACAAAACGCCTTGTCCAAGAAACATATGTTCCAACGCAACAACACGCTGCGTCAAACTCTCCATCGCACCCGTCCGCATCCCGGGTTTTATTTTCCGGTCATCGTAGACGCACTCGATGCCGGATTTATCGCAGTGCGAGCACGGCTGCGTCCTCGAGCACTTGGACTTCTTTTTTCGACATGGCTGACAACTATTCCGTCTCAGTTTGGCGGAGGGTTTCTTTCGATACCTGAAGAGAGAGAGAGAGAGAGAGAGAGAGAGGAGAGAGTGGCGCTTACGCAGGACCGCCATCTTCTTCGGCGGTCACTTCTTGATTACTGCTTCCATTTCTCTCACGTCGTCCATGGCCCGACATTATGCCATTTCGCAGCTGTAAAATAATTCTACATCACGGATGCATCATGCGAGATACACTTTCTGTCCTACTTGGAGCTGTTACAGTAAACCTTCTTATTGCGGGGTAGGATGATCTATCTCCAACCAAAGATCACTTCCCCCTCGTATTCGTATTTCGCTTCAGCGTCCAATCAGAAGGTACTGTCTACGTACGTACTGTATATCATTCTGGCAGACGGCCATCGGGAGAAGTCTCGGCGACTAGGCCGGGAAGGAGCTACGTACAGTACAGTACAGTACAGTACAGTACGAAGTACCAGACACGTTTAGATGCAGCAATTAAATGACACCATCTATGAAGGCCCCACCGGCAGCTGTCTCAGGGCAGTGTAGGTGTACTCCGAACGACGTTCACTTTCTAGCCCATCAAGGCAGGCAGTATGCCATATGGGCCCGGGAACCTACCAACGTTAGTATAATATCAATCCCTATACAAATTCTGGGTGGGGGGATTGGTGGGGGGGGAGAGTACTATATTTTTATCAGAAAGCTTATGCCCTAGGTATGTTCCTTTACCCTTAAAATACTACGATTCGCATAATACGATTCTATTTAACACCACGGTTCTCTCAATACTTAGCTACGCAGCAGATTCCATTAATACAATTCTCTCCATGCGATCATATCAATACGATACCCTTCATACGCGATTCCCTCTATTACGATTCAATTGCAATCAATCCAGCGATTCGAACTCAATCAATACCGAAATCTCCTTTGTACGATTCATTTAATTACAATCTACACTCGCGCCGCGAAACATCATATCCTTAAGACCTAAGATACTACTCTTCCGGCCGCGGTTTTATATAAGCATTATTAGTAGAGAACAAGTTTGATCTAATTTGTAGAGCCTCGCCCTACTACTACATGTACTTTATCTTGATAGCCGAGGATTGATAGCAGTACGCTGATTTGGGTTAGAAGTCAACGTTTGGAGTACACCTAGTACCTACACTGCCCTGAGACAGCTCCAAACATAAACCTCCGACTCTTTGTAACAGAAAAAGACCATTTTTTTTTCTATTACGCACGGTATATCAAACCCTCTCTTCGCATAAAAAAGAAGGAGATATACATATATATATATCTATTAATTTAATTTAATCTAAACCACGTGCAGTATCAAATCTCAACCATCAAACATATCAAACGAACCCCCCCCCCCCTTTTTCCACCACAAGACCACCACATCTTACTTGAAGTAGAACAGAGACGGCCGCGGAAAGTGGAATTTCCATTATATAGTAGCTAAGGATTCAAGGCGCAGGGGATTGATATAGAAATCTAACCCTAGTTGAGGTCCTTCGAGGCCCTTTGAGATGGGATGGATAGATAGGAATTCTTTGCATCCTTTTCCTTCTTTTTCTTCTTCTTCATCTCATTTTACCTTACATACAGATGGTATCATGTACAACTATACAATTCACAAGCCGGTACAATTTACAAAGCCCCTTTCTAGATAGAGCTTGCTGCTTGGCTGCTGAGAATGACTACTAAACGTACAGACTATAGTACTGCTAGTATATATATATATATATGGTATGGTATAGTACGAGGAGATCTGTCGTGGAGCAGCGATATATACTTCGCAAACTTGAAATCACTTTTGTCTTTTCTCGGGTGTCTGGCTTAAGCTTTGGGGGGCTGTATGTGAGTGAGTGCATGTTGCTAGTATCAGCAGCTAGCAAGCCTAGCATAACTTTAAGTATTAGGGGCGTGGATTGAAATCAATAAAATCCTTTATTACTTGGAGGGTTTTAGCACCCAGTATATATACAAAACATTCATTACTTCAGGCCATCTTTCCTTTCCTCGAAACTTGGCCGTTCCAAAAATCCAAATATTAAGTCCGTGACTGTCCGTCCGGCCGGTCGTTACAATCTGGAATGTCGTGGGTATTCATGTCATGACATCTTCCAATTCTCGTCTCCTGATCTCCACTCAAGATTTTCACAACAAACATTCTTACAGTGGATTATCTGTAGAGCTCCGATAGTACTGATGGTACTGATATCAGGCGAGCGGATTAATACTCCTCCTTGACACGGCGCTGACTCTCATTATCGATAAAAGAACCCCGGGTCGAGCGCTTGCTGCGTTGACGTCTAAAGATCCTGAGGTTACTGATACCTCCACGAGAGGTCTTCGCCGGGCGCACGTTATCGCCCTTGTCACGACCACCGACACCGCATCCCAGGAAGAGGAAAACCGTTGCCAGAAACATGGCAAGCCACGCGCCCCAAGTGAAGCCGAACGCATATTTGCCAACTTGGGAGCTGATGCCTGCGTCGCGGAAGCTATTACGGGCCTTGACGAAGGTCACACTGTGCATGTTTAGTTACAGGAATTGGTTTCTTCAATGGGATCATGTAACTTACGTCATCAATGAAGCTGCGAGCGAGTACCAAAATAGCGAGAAGGCGAGGAGAATACCAGAAAACCCAGATGCCAGGCGGCTGCATGGCGCAAGAAGCGAGGTGAAGAATGTGGCTACAGTAAAGACGAGGGAAATCAAGTAGAATACCCAGCCAAATCTCCACAAGTAGAAAAAGTAGGTGCTTGTCGTACCCTTTCCATGATTGCTAGAAGAGACTCAGTCAATATTCTGACTCGACAGATGGAAGAAAACGGGTTCAACACGTACCCAACAAGGGCACCGGGAACGCCATCAGTGCCTCCAACCCACGCGTATCCAAATGGCATATCCGGGACCGTCTTGCCACAATCGGAGCCTTCATTTGCACAGACCCTCCAGTATGTCCAGTATGATTGTGCGCGACCAGAGCCTGTGAATGAGGATGTATCGGCCGTCAAGAACCAGGTCTTGTTGATAGGAGTATGATCTGTGGTGCCGCTCAAGATGACGAAGAACATGAGGACGAGAGCTCCAGCGATTAGGACGAGGGACATAGTGCCCATGGCACCGCCTGTACCGATAGATGTTAGCCATCTTCTGGCCCGCAACTCCATCGGGAGGAATCCGGGGACGCTTACGAATGCCACCGCCAGCCATGATTATGATATTATTGGTGATTGATTATTGAAGAAAAATAATGAGTTGGATGTGCGGAGGAGGAAAGGTAGCTTTAAGGTCTTGGTTAGCACATTCCATTCCATTGCAATGTGCAGCAATGTGAGACCCAGCTTCGCAGCCCTGTGACAAACAACGGGGCCGCGAGAGCTTGGACACAAACAGAACAATTGCGAGCAAACAAGTAATCAATCAAACAACGAACAAGACTTACCCTTCCCTGGCAATTTCGACAGTCGGATTGAGCTAGCTGTGAGATGGCTGGGGACTCGTACACTCGACTCGTCTGGGTTGTTGATTAATCTACTGTACCGTAAGAAAGAAAGAAGAGAGAAAAGTCTAGGATCTTGACGAGGGAGGGGAGGTGAGGGGGAAGCTGGGGGGTAAATAAAGCAGATTGATTACGTTTGGTGTGATGTAGGCCTTGCTGCTAGCTAGTTAGGAGTGGCTTGATTATTGAAAGACAGCGCGTTGAGTAGTGAGGGATGTAGTGAAGTGTAAGTGACAGTGTGAGGTGATGCGCAGCCGCTGCGGTGGGCTGCCCTTTTCCCCAGCCTGCCTGCCAACGACAACGATGACGATACAGCGTTCGCTTATTCCCCTTTAGCGCAAAGCCCAGTCGGATTAGCCTCGGGACTTTAAATGCATCGTCTTCGAATCCCCTCAATTGATTCGATCCATCTGGCTTCGACTTTCTTCCTTTGGGCATAGAGGCAGAAAGTAGAGCCGTCATGTGATATTAGAATCAGCTTGGTTCTGTTGTTGTGGTCTTTGTCGTGTACATCATCGGTACAATTTACGTCATTATTTTGATCAAGAGAGGAAAATGTCTCAAGCTCGGACGTGAAAGTAAACAACAGCTGAATTTAAGCTCTCGATCATTTCATGGGGCTGAGCAGCTCAGAGTGGGGAAAAGAGGACGACACTTGAAGGAGAAATACAGAAAATTTTCTTCGAATTGTAATCCCTACTTTTTCAAGACCAGTTCAGTCGCCTTCAAATAATTATTGAAACAACAATAACAACTACTCCTGTGTTGGTTGGATGCCAAGATATCCATGTACATCTGGTTTATTGCCATAAAACCGGGCAGCTATGGAAACTTTAACACTACTGTACTTCGTACTTGGTGAGTGGAGCTTCCCTGCTTTTCCTTTCTCCATGATCCCGAGTCCCGGGACGAAGACGAAGGACGATGGATGAAGTATCGTCAATCAGGATTGGTCAGGATCCTGCTTAGTAAGACACGCTGCTGATTGGTGGATGTTTGTTTCTAGTACTGCCCAGGTTCCTGTCCTCTCTGCCTCTCACCACAAATCATATCGTTCGTGATTGGAATTACACATACGCAAATGAGATGTGCAACAAAAAAAAACCACTCTTCTATCCAGATCTACCTATCTTGAGGTTTGAACTGCTTCTCTCGTGTTTATCCATTCCGAGTTTTTTATTTTCCGTCTTTAATTCGATGTGTGCTTCCTGTGTTCGTGCTTCCGAATCCCTTGGGAAGAATCCTTCCTAGTTGTGAGGATTGATGTTATTATCATATTATTACATATACCGCATGTGCGAAGCATTCATGTCACAACACAAGCGGCAAGTCAAAGACCCCATCTTTTGATGAAGTCACTCGGTGCAAGTTTTCACTCTCGAGACAAATCACTCATCGAGAGATCCTAAAAGTGTTGGAAGCTCATTATTGATTTAATATTAATTTTTGTTAGGATGGATTTCATTGCCTCACAAACCACTGCTTTGAAAATAACGTATCAACCATCTCATCTCATCTCATCGCCCAAGCGTGTGGAAGTCCATATACACTGTACTGTACATACCGCAACCAACATCTAGCGAATTCAGCCTTCCATCCTTTGTTTTGTTGCACATCGCACTTTTGACCCGCATGAAGGACATGGTCACGTTACTGTTTCATGGCAAGGTGATGAAACTTATGACGTGATGTACGCCGCCAAGCCATCCATATGCCCTCTGCATATACCCTTCTCCCGTTCAGTGTTCAGTGTTCAGAAGCTCTGAGTACCTCTTCTCCAGCTCGGGTCTCTTTCAATCTGGAAGTTCAGAAAGGTAGGAAAACGAAGCGAGAGCAGAGAGACTAGACCAGTACAGTTGACGCTCATCTCGTTGCTAGACCTGTCACTCGTGAAGCCCTTGCTCTCGGGATTGGCAACTTGCAAGTGTCCTTTGAAAGTCACAGTTTTTTCTTCTGCCTGATTTAAAGCTCCTAAAACAAGCTCAATATCCCCAAACTAGGGAATATCAGGTGCTTGTCACAACTTCTATTGGCTGAAGATCCTTCCTTACGCTCAGAAAATTGTCACTCTCTGGGCACGTACATGTGCCCCATCTCCGGTCCATTCATGCAGTCTCGCCCTTAAAACGGGATTCTCCGCGCCGATACACCCTTTGACATTCAAGGTGCCTGGCACCTTACAGACCGGAGGAGTCAGTACGTTCGGTGCGCTACGACGCTTTTTTTACGTTCTTTAAGATTTTGGAATTATCGCGTGAAGATGCTAAGTAATTGATCTCTGTCGAGATGGTCGAAGCAAGGGATTCTCGACGGCAACTGAGTACCTTTAGTACTTTTTCGAACAAGATTGGAAACAACTTCTTTCTCAGCCAAACTCGGCAAGTGGAAAATATACTAGCAGAGTCAAGTATGCGTCCTTTAGCGTTTTGAAATCTTTTATACTTGATCTCGTCGAGCGGGATCACGACTGTAGCCTAGGCCCAATGCTTGTTTAAACTATTTGAGACGACCTTGGCCTAGCGAACTTGATTGTTAGAAGCGAGAAGGACTTTACCGTCGTTAAAATAGTATAATAGCCTTCGAGTAGTAATACATCAGACCTGCCTAGCTGCCTAGCTCGGCGCCGTAGTAGCTTTCGCAAGATCGACTGAACAACTAGGACACTGATTTGGACGAGGAAGAGCTCCCCGAATTCTTGCCCGATACCAGAGGTACCTAGAGATTTTCAAACGCGTCTTATAGGAGGAAGAGGAGAAGATATCAAGGGGAAAGAAAGTATTCTCTGACCTTGTTAAGTGTTCTGAGGATTCGGGGGCTATGTGGCTCCATATGATGCTCTCGTGGATAGCCAGAAGATAATAGCGGAGGAATTCGTTGCTACGCTTTGATGATGATTTCTGGTGCTCTACTTGTTTGTTTTTCTGTTGACCTTAGGTCGATTTATGAAGTGATAGCCAGTAGACAAGATATTTATCATTTTATTATACATCTAAATCGCAGTTTCATATATATATTCGCTAACGCCATCCTTATCGCATCTTGCATTCTCAAATTGCAACTGGCATGTTCTTTAACATCAAATAGAAAGTGACTTGACATTAAATAAGAACTGGCTAAGTATACTGTTGTACGTGGTGAGGGTTAATATTAATCCAAGCATGATTCAGACTTATGTCCACAGAATAATATAATACAAGCAATATTCTTGTCCCAACCTTATGTAGCGTCACAAAAACAGCAGTATCCCCTGATCCTTTTGCGAATACTTCAGTGTACCCAGTTTTGCTTTCTCTGCACGTCGACCTCCTCCTTAGTCGCCTTTTGTTCCATGCTAATAATCTCTTTACCTATGTCATTGTCACTTTTCCGTTTGCTCGGAAACGAATTTAGAGGAGCGTCTCATCCTGCCGCCCACCTCCGACCGTTTCAAACCAAGTGGCAACATAAATTCATCTGCTACCCCTCCTCCTTCAATATGGCCCCTCCTCGAGCAAAATCAAACACCCAAAAGGTTGGGCGGCAACCTTTGATGCAAAAGGACCAATGTAAGCCATTCGTCCCTATCACTGCGTACTTGACTTATTATCAAAAGGGAAGCGGCCTCAAGGCATCAAGAGCACACGCTATCAAGCACGAACTATATCTAACAACCCGAACACCGGACCAAAGCACCTGCTTCCCTCCCTAATTAGCAACTCTGCCGGCAAAGAGGCATGTCCCTTCTCTCTTGTTATAGTATAAAGCTAATCTAAGTCAAGTTTCCGCAGGCTGAGAATCGAAAGCAAAACCGAAAACGATCGCAAGACGACGACATATCCCTCCTCTCTACCGCTACTCCTTCTCGAAAGCGACCGCGGGCCTCCCCTCCACGATCTCCTATCGAAGACACAACCGACGAGAACGCAGTCGTCGTTGACGGCGAGGAGGAGATCAACCTACTTGAATACTGGAGGAAGGAATGCCGTTGGCCTAAGAAATACTTTGAACCGGAGAGCAATATGAATCATCTGCTTGCGAAGAAGAAATCTTCGTTATCCCTTCGTGAGAAACGATCAGAAGCTGGCTCTGCCGCACCTAGCTCTGCCACACCTAGCGATGAAAAGCCGAGGGAAGCCAAAAGTACCCCTTATACGCGTCCGAGCTATACATCCGCCCTTGCGACCAAGGGAAGTTTTATGGACAAGTCCGACTTGGGCATCGTAGATGCATCCAAGAGCCTCTGCCGAATTTTACTAGAGAAAGAGCAGACGCTTCCTCAAGACTCTTTATTTCGCGATGACGTATTCGACAAAGCTTGCCGAAAGATACAAGAAAGGAACGAGGCAAGGGTAGTTCAAGATATTACTCGATTGATCGTCCCTTCCGCGGAAACCCTTGCCACGTATAGTGCTACGCATCTCGATCTTTTAATTGAAAGTATTAATGAAGGCTGGAATAGAGCTATATCTTTCTACGGTCCTCGTCCACAACCTGATTATTCTGTCGGGTTCGGACGATCTGCGTTTACAGACGATCAATTAAAAAAGCTTGAACCTTTTGTTGGAGAAGTAACAGATACATTTGCCTCTTATTTCATGGCTACCTGGCAGATATACTTTCCGTTTTTAACTTGCGAAGTCAAATGCGGCGCCGCAGCACTTGATATTGCAGACCGACAAAATGCTCATAGTATGACGCTTGCAGTAAGAGGTATAGTCGAACTTTTTCGGCTAGTAAAGCGGGAAAAAGAACTCCATCGTGAAATCCTCGCATTTTCAATCTCGCACGATCATAGCATGGTAAGAATTTACGGTCACTACGCTTTAATCGATGGAAATAATACTACTTTCTACCGTTATCCTATTAAAAAGTTCGATTTTACGAGCGAAGAAGGCAAAGAGAAATGGACAGCATATATATTTACCAAAAATATCTATGATATATGGATGCCGACTCATCTGAAAAGAATCTGTTCGGTTATCGATCAGCTGTCTTTTGATTTAGATCCTGAGGTCTCGGAGCAATCTGAGCTAAGAGAATCTGGACTTTCACAAGGGTTAAAAAGCTATCATTTCTCTCGTCAATCAAGTCATGATAGCGTATCTTTGCTAGAAGAGGGTGATAGTAGTCAATCAAGCCGTGTTAGGTCACGGGACGTTACCCCGGATACTTCTGTCTGGGAGGGTTGGGAGGGGAGCATATAAAAAGCCAAGAAAAAGGGATCGGCCTGTGGAATTACATCAGGAGCGGAGGATTGATTGATTCCGACGGAGTTGAACCGCGAGTCGTCGGCCATTTGGGAACGGGGTCGCGAGTAAATATGCAGTCGAGGTGAGGTTTGACTACCAGCATTGAGGCTTATTCTTCTAGTTTTGTGAAAGGACATGAGCACTGTAAAGTAGAATGATAATAAGATATCTACGAACGCGCGGTTTTTGTATGATACATCATTTGTTTTCTATGAAAACGTTGCGCCTCATGCGCACTTCTTTCTGTTGTGGTGCTAGGTCCACTGATTCCATGAAGAGATCGTCACAGATTATTCGACGAACTTCGCCTGCTGGAAGTATAATGGGCCAATTGTCGCCTTGGTGGTTATCTGTCAAGCGAGATGGCTTCACTCATTGATTGGCTGGAAAATGAGCAATCACCTTTAGCTTGATGCGTACATGCGAATGTGATGTGTAAAGACCTAGCCTTACCTACCAAGTTGCCCACTTCTTTGTCATATAATCATGACCCCTCTTCCACATTGTCCACAGCGAGCTGGTAAGTTATATATGACTTCTCCACCACGGAAACGCAAATCCTTTAGACCCAGTTTTGCCTTCATCGACTTCTAACTGTTGAAAACTGTCCGCGTCAAGTATATATCAACTTTATATATTATCCTCATAAATTATAAGGTTCTGCGTTACAAACACTTCAAGTATGAAATAAGTGCCCTGAGATTGTTGGACTCCCAGTGGGACGTGGAACATGTGTTGGCAACTGTCACAATTGACTTCATTGAATCTAAGAAGGATGATTCTAATTCTAGAGAAAGCATCTCCGAGCTAACTAAAGCTTCGATGCTCCTAGTCAATGCATCATCGTTGGTATGCATCTCGCGAGTTGAAATTCGTTCCGATCTTCAGATAGTAATTGGTGGTTTAGGATCTCATGATTTTGGAAATGAGCTCTCTATTCCTGAAGCGGAATTCCTTGTCCATTCTCTAATTTAAATCGGCGAATTTGTTGTAGTTCCAATTGGCTACTCCAAGCAGTGTCGATCCTTGCACTTCAAAATACTGTTATGACTTAGTCCGTGGAAGGTCTCTTCCATATGTATCATGAAGTTACCGACACTAAGAATACGAGAGCTCTGAAATTCACATTGCTCAGTGTCCCTTCTGGATGGAAGAGATCTGTGTATGTTACGATGGAAAGACCTGATGTTTTCGAGGCGCTGAAGCAAACTATCTGGAAAAGCTTCATGCTATTATTGTATCAAAACCCCTCTCTTCCGGCATTCCGGGTGTTCATCGCCCCATATACAGCCACCATTGAATCGCAGGAGTCACAATCCCAGCTCTTCGAAGCCCAGCCATTGGTTGCATCATCACCACATGCTCGCCCACCGAAGAGACAAAATTCTGCCAAGAAGGCTCGATTATCAGAGGTTTTGGAAGGGAAAACAGAGCCACGATACTTGACGTTGCGCCTTCAGAACGATATTTCAGGGCGATTCAGCGGATATTACATAGATATGCTGGGCCAATTATCTAAAAATCGAGACTTTTTTCGAATGGTATGCGGATGAGACTGGTTTTGCGCTACCCTTGGCTCCTACTCGCCTAAAATTTACATTCAAAGACGCCATTCCTGAAGTAAGTCCGTCGTTATTTCATGGGGGGTTGATTACAGTTTTAGATTGATGTTGCAAGATGCATTTACAATGAGGGAAGTGGCGGAAGATTTCATGCCAGGCTTGACACACTTTACCGTTCTGATTACCGCGCCTGACTGCAGGTCAATAGCCGGGGATATTAGGCGAGTCGATAATTGTCTGTTCGTTTCGATCAAATGCCCAGTCTCTCCTCAGGACTTTTAGTTTTTCAATCAAGTATAAGTATACAATCAGAAGTACACATAACTTGCATATATATACATACCCCAATCACGACTCCTGTTATTATTGCTGAAGTTGACCAGTGATTTTCGTGAGTGAGAATATTAACTACTGTCGTTAGCATACCAGCTGTAGACGTTAAGAAATCCGGTCTGATTGTAAGCTTCGAACTTGTTTGAAAGCACTTTCAAGCATACAGAAAGATATGCTCTATGAGCCATATATACTGACATCTCTTCTATCTCCATATTATGCATGAGCCGATGAGTCTAACGCAGTACAGTATTATCGCGAGTGGGATAAGAGGTATATTCTGAAGCCGTTGCTGAGAAATCACTGATTGTACTAGCGAAATGTCAATAAGTGAGGTAAAGGCCCCTGGAAGCACCAAAAATCCTATAAGAATAATCCAAGAAAATAATGATGCTGCAATATTATAAGATATCGAGATACTATGACTACCCCGACTTGGACCAGTCTATACTTTTAGACTAGTCCTCACTTTTGATTGATCCCTTACTTGAACCAGTCTATTACTGTCACGTGGAAGATAGGGGGTAATAACACACACACAATACCACTGCTCAGAGTCGCTTAGATGGATCTGCGTAGGTCCTACTTTTGGCACTCTATCGTAGTGGTAGAATTCTGTGTAATAATTACCTAGACCAGTATATTACTTTGACTAGTCCGTTACTTCGCTTCGAGAAAGAGGTTTGAGAATATTTACAATGTAGATACAATACTACGACTTGTTCGTAGAGCATAAAATGCTATCTAAGAAAGGTCGTCCTCTAATACTTTACCCAAAAATGAGTGACTCTGCAGCTTCTCTAACGGAGAATTTGTTGTTAGGGTAATGAAGTCTAGTAATCGATCCGACCATAACGAAGCCTCCGTAGTTGTAATAGCTTTGCTACAATCAAATCTCCTAGTAATAAGCTGCTTCATTAAATGGTTTAGACCTTCAATCCGTAATCCTGCCTCTCTGTCTTGACCCTCTATACATTGTTCTATCTTGGCGAGCTTTAAAATACCAGTAGTTGAGAGTAATGCATTCTCACAGCATAATATTCTGTAAGTCATATTTCGAGACTGGAGATATTGAAAAGCGGACAATATCTGATGGACAATATACTTAACTTGGCCTTCGCTTAACGCTTGAGTACACGCAATGACATGGCTAAGAGAAATTGCCATATGATCAGAAATCCCAAACAATACGTTCTCAAAGCCGAAGATTTCGGATATCCCCAAGATATTCTGGTGACTTAGCCCTAGAATAAGCTTCAGATGATCTATGGATACTAGAAGAGTCATGATAAGGAAATAATTTTTTGGGCATCGCCTTTTGGTAACAACTATTACTGACCCGCCGAGCTCGAGTCGATAAAGCTTATAATAGGATAACCAAGGCGACTCGTTATAGATAGACCGAGTACTCAAAGCGAAGAGAACTAGCCCGGTATCGTTTTCTTCCTTAATTATCACACGCTTCCTTGAAGTTCCTTCTCTTCGATAAGATCGGGATTGGGGGTATATCTTATAGAACCTCCTCCGTCGGATTTTTGGCATCATGTATATCCTCGCCCCCACTCCCCGGAAAAGATATCGGGATTGGGGGTATGTCTCGTGGAACTTCATCGGTCGGATTGTTTATATCACGTGTACTGATCGTAACCCCCGCTGCCTGGGAAAATTGAAAATCGATGTGTATTTTGGAGGTTCATAATTGCTGTTTGTTTATCTTATGGCATTTCATCTATAGAATTGGATATATTATTTTTAGAGGTAGCTTTTAATGTATACTTTACTTGGGTATCAGAATATATATGTGGCTTATTCAGTCTACTTTGATTGCCAAGTATAGCGAGTACCATATCATTGAGGCGATTAGAGTGTCTTTGGTCAAAGACTATCAAGATAAAGCAAAGCGAGGTTTCTGAATATGAACACGTCCTGGTAAGAGATAAAGCATCGAACTTTCGGGGAAAAGCTCGTATCCGACTCGAGAATTTACAAACTAGTGGCAGCCTCACTAAGGTTATTACTGCAAGCTTCAAGCAAGTTGACCAAGGTCCAAGAGTCATATAAGACTTCTCAACCTGACCGTAGCAGCAACGTCATTGACCAGGAAGTCTCCAGGAGATCTGGTCGGGTGTTTGAAGATGCTTATCTAGAAACCCCACGTAATATGTTTTTACCTAAGTAGCTAGCTCAGATATTGAATATTGAAATATCTCGTGCCCCAGCCTGCTGCCTTCCATAATTAACTCACTTGTCAGTTGAATTTCACACTCAGATATGATGATATTTACTGTTGACTTGAATTCAATCTCCAGTAGCACAGATTGTGAATATGTCTACGCTAAGACCTTTCGGATCAATATATAAAGTCCTCCTCAGGCTCCTCCTGAAGACTTGAACTCACCACTTTCTTCTACAATTTCTGCTCCCACGAAGGACAACCAAGTTCGGGAACCAAAGTGGAGCTTAGTCTTTATGACATTTCTCGGTCATGTCCTCTTCCAACATCTCCTCGTCTCGGGAAAACCACGATATCATTAACGTCGCCGGTCTGGCTCCAAGTCTGATCCCAAAAATGGAAACCCAAAACCAGGCCTCACCTTCGACGCTAATTCGCGCCCACAACCAAAATGGAAACGAAACTGAACTTCATAGTTTCTCCGAGTCTGGTTCGGATATTCCGAGGTTTGATGGACAAGACAGATCCGTCTTACTTGAGTCTATGGACGTCGATACTAGAACTGCTTTCACCACAGCCAACACGCAGCTCGTATCTCTAGCCCGACAAATCTCACACACCGATCCATCAAGCCAAGATCCTAGGGGCCTTTTTTTCCAGAAGGAGGTGCCCGGAGAGATCAGAAATAACATCTACATGCAGGCTCTAGCCCTTCTTCCCGGTATACGACCGCCTCCACTTCTCCAAGCCACATCTCAGGCCAACCGAGAGGAAATCTACACATTATACAGAATGATCAATCGAGTGGTTCGGCTTGAAGACTATCTCTCGTTCAGAAAACTTCCTTGGGTCGAGTTATTTCGAATCCGCCACTTGTATCTGGTCTGGGAAGGAGATCTGCACACCACCACGTGGCTCTCCCTACAGGCTGATAAGTGTAAATTGAAGAACAACTTTCGAACCCTGACATTTGACGTTTCGGGTGCGGTCGTCGACTGTATGCCGTATGGTGGGCTGCCGACGTTGGCTAGGTACTTGATCGTCGCTTCGGTGGAGATGGTCGATAAAGTCACTTTCATTTTCTCGAATAGTAAGACTCAGGAGACGAGGGAGGAAGCGAGAGTTCGATCTGCCTTGACTTCGTGCTTTGGCTTCGATCCACATGTCGTGCTGGAAACGATCTCGGGACGTCCACTGCGCATCCTTGCCTGGAATGGGAACGCAGAGAGAATGACAAGAGCCGCGAAGGATAAGAACAATGTGAAGGGGGACCCGACAGAGTGCAAACGTTGGTCTTTTGAACATGGCTCATGATTTCCTCTGCTACTTGGAATTTAGAAAATTAGAATGAATAAATGATTTTCCCGTAAATCTAATTGCTTGCTTCGACCTGCATACTCTTACTCTCCTATCTTCACTCTTCATTATGTTGGTGAATACTTGGTACCTATTTTCATAAGGGGAGGATTCTCAGCAGCGGAGGAGACCACCAGGTCTCTTGCTTATGAAAGAGCGTTTGTAAACAGACTAGAACGGGGCAAGGAGAAATTGTTTACCTTTGTAAATCAAGTAAGGAGTCAAACCGAAAAAAAGAGGTAAACACATCTTTGTCGGAAACAGCTTTTGGGCCAAGAGTCCTAACCCACAAACCGCATGATGCTTAAAACTACACAAATTCCAATTGTTTTGTTTATTAACAAAAACTGTGAAAATATCCACCTTAACCCCGAGCAATGGTATCTTTGATGATTTGATAACACTCTTCTGGTGTTTCGAACACATACCAGACGTCCTTTGGGACATCTTCAAAGGCCTTTTCGAATCTCTTCGGCTCATTCTTCTCTTCGATGCCTAGAGCGGCAATATCAGTGACTTTGCGGATGAGTATTAATTTCACCCAGCCTTTATGTTTGCGGTAACTAGACATCGTTAGCAATTTGACCAAAACTAGATCTTAGAAAGAACCAACATTTCTTCATAAGTTTCAGGGTCAGCTTGAGTTGAATCTCCAATACAGAGTATCTTGCGCTTGGGTAGCCACGAGTTGATCTTGGTAATGCGAGCAACCTTATATTCCTGAGTACCAAGAGTCAGGTTGGAAAGAAGACCGGCGAGGTTCATCCAACTGGCATCTCGAAGGACAATCTTTCGTTGTGGAAAGAATTTCTGGCGGAAGTCTCTTAAAAAGCCGTAGAGATTATAGGGAGAAGCAGAGAGGTAGAAGAAGGGAGATGCGGGACCGATAATTCTTTGGATAAACGCATATAGCTCTGGCATGCCATCGATGGGCGTGGCTTGGGAGACAAAGGTTGAGCGCAAGATGCCAATGGGATCGCTTGTTTGTGTGACCTTGATTGTATCGTCTATGTCTATATCAGTGTCAGTCTGGCCTCTTGCACAGTACTTCTATTTGTACCAGAAATGACACCCCACCCCTCCGGTTCGGCATATACAGTATTCGATTGCATAATTCCATTCGCTCCCTTTGGAACCTGGGCAAAGCTCGACACAACTGTTCCATCACCATGCGCTGGGACTAGCTTGAGATCACTGCTGATTCCATTCCTCCCACCGGGACCCAGTTTAAGTTCTTGCTGCCTGGCAAAGTCGATTTTTACTATTCTTCCCGGCAGGATATTCTGCATGAAAGGCATGAGTCGTGCCTGGATTGTAGCTTCTTGTGCATCTCCCTTTCCCAGCCCAACCTTTTCGGCAATATCTGCAACTACTGTGCTTATTTCGACCCCTGTATCTTTTTCGAAGACCGCCGCAACAAACTCTACCTGCCATTTGCCGCTTGCATTTCTATATGCTGTGTTATCAAACAGCCAGACCGTGACAGGTTGAGGTAGAGGGTTCCAGGAGCCGAGGAATGAGAGGACGCCCGAACCTGGAGAGGAGCGTTTGTCAGATGCTGGGAAGGATTTGACGTTCGGTAGACTATTCTCGACATCGTCAAACTTTCGCTCTCTTCGTGTTTTGTTCTCCATAAAGCTCCCCCCAACGGTCCTCCCTAGCCCTTTGGCAGTATCAGCCATAGCCTTTGCGTCCCGGGCGATGTGCGACATCTTTGAGTCAAAGAAGGACTGGTGTGGTGTAGGATGGATGGAGCTTGATCTGTGCTATAAAAAGAAGTTGAAATCTCGATATACAGAAATAGGGAGAGGAGAAGAATATATACAAACAAAAACAAGGTCGGTCTTCACAACCCCTCACGACTCTTGGCTTTGTGTCAGAAGCTTCAGACGACTAGTCAAAGTTGGTTTCCCATATTTGGTGGTGATACCATGGTGTTGGTTTCAGCTGGCTGTTGTCGACCTACTATTCTGTCCACCAATTTTGAGCTCGCTATGCCATGGGAAGGCCGCAAATGGCACCAACCTGTTTCCATTCTCGTGCGCTCTCTTACTCGACGTCATTAATAACCTCGCTGGCTATAGCTATGTGGCAGTAGGACACTGCACTGCGCATGGGAGGTGACCAATAGATTTCGTGGACGTTTCTCTCCTCTTCTCCCCAGTGATGCAAGCTGGTGAGCCCTGTCACTTGATGGAGCGGCTGGTGCGACATGCCCTAGCCTGAAGACCTGACTTTGAATCCTCAACCAGGCATCGATCATTCTGCCAGAGATAGCTTCTGAAGCAGAGACGCAAGATCAAGAGACTAGAGTCTAGAGAGGAGTGTGGACTCTCGAGTTTCATATGACTCGATAGTCTTCCGTAGGGTAAAGAATGACATATGGAGAGTTGGACGACGTGAGGAAGGCCGCGAGGATGGAACAGGAGAAGATGCACTGGCTTGGCGCATCAGTCAGCAAAGCTTGCTAACTACAGTACCCCATCCCATCCCATCATTGCTCACATGCAGCTTAAACCTCAGTTCTTACAACAGCTATCACCACTGCCATTACAACAAGAACAACGACTAGAAGCAGTGAATGCGCCGGAGCGTAAAGGATACATGACCGAGGGAGCTGCGAGGATGTTAGATCTCACCCGCCGCAGAAGGCCATATCCGACGAACAGCAAACTGAAATAACACCTGCTACAACGACCTCGCAGATCGAGTGTTGACCCCTTGCAGCCTTCCTCGAAGCTTCTGCTACGAAATTCTCATCTGCGAATATCCGAAATGTTGGATTGAAGAGCTGGGGAATGGAGATGTCTAGCAGCGCAAGGAGACAAACGTATCAATCACTTAGTCAAGTACGAATGTTGATGCTCTTCTTGGGCATCAAAATGCTGGTACCAGTTCCTATGGTTGGGCATATATATTCTGCTACTCATCTACCCATATCTCTCTTTGAAATGATGGCACGCTAGTACTAAGGAGCTCAAGTAGAGTCTTCTTCCATATTGTTGGAAGCGGGCCAAGGTTTTTTGTTGAATGCTGTTCTATTTCACGGAAGTACATTTCAAGCGCCGTTTGAGCTCCCTTCGGAGTTGCCGGTAGGATGATATGGATTAATTTATGTGCAATTTTTTTTTCAAGCAGTAAGAGTTTGGTGTTTATAAATACTTCAACTGTCTCTGTAACTGCGGCACGCATCTATGCTTCTCAGCATTAGGCGTTCCACCGGCCAAGGTTGCATTGGAGTAAGCGCTAAGACCAGGCTATCAAGTGGCTTTTGGGACTTATTTTCCTCGCTTTTGACCTTTGTTTTCAGGGCTTTCAAGGTTGCGTCATGAACATAGCGAAGCGATGGGTAAGCATATTGCCTGTTATTGAAATATCATGTAGCTTTCCATGATCATTATCACTCTAGATTCTGAATGCACCCACTCCCACAGTTTCAAGCTGTGAATAGTTTCTCTTCGTTTGATCATTTCTCCTTTAACACTGAAATAATAGTTCAAAGGAGTCGCCACGCGCAGCCATCGACCTTTTTAGATGCTATGGGAACCTGTGTCATGCCACTGCAGATTATGTTTCAATTCGGCATAAAAACATTTCAATTATAACACTTCTCAACAAGTCAATCCCACACTTTTTTTCGCTCCTAGTATAGAACCATGGGGAAACCAACTTCTCTCACAGCGGTTCAAGACAGAATATCTACGAGGTTCACCATTAGAGGTGGGTACGAATTTCAATTGAACTTGAATACACATGGTTGACGTTGCTATTCCAGTGGGGCATAGTACAACGAACTGGAAGCTCCAAGAAGATAGTTGTTGAAAATTACAGCCCAAGTTGTTATTATCACAGGGATACAACGCAAAGTTATATATGCTATCTCGGGTATATATTTTTGGAAGGTACTAATATCTCCCATGTTTACTAGGGCTTTGATTTCTCATGACGCAGGCAAAGTCTCGAAAATACAACTAGACGGGGTCTGAGTGATAAAGGGGGAAATAAAGGCTACGAAAATGATTTTGTAATGAGGAGAATATAAGATCAAAGGCGTTTTTGAAGAAATCCTCAAATGCCATTTCAGATCTAATCATTGCGAATCACATAATTATGGTTTAAGCCTTGTCTCGCATCAACGATCACATTCTATACCAATCTCAATACAGCGGCTCCAGTTAAGTTCTTGATAGGATCACAACCGTTAACACCCCACTAATGAATCAGGTTGATTCGAGAGCCAGATTCAAGTGACAACTTCATATCCTGGTCGTAGCTTGCGGGAGACAAGTTTCTGTGGAGTAAAGCTAAGGTGAAGCACTAATAGCGCCTCAGTAATGTTCTAACTACCTAGACATGAGGGGGCGCTGGTGGAGGGCCTAGGCCGACCTCGGGGACGGTACGAAGGGCTGAGGATCCCATTTAACCTTCGCTTCCTTCTGACCACATTCAGTTCAGAGTTCACGATATTCCCTCCCACCTCTCGATTTAATCTCAACAACTTTTTCGGATCTTTCGACTAGGGAGTTAGATAGTACGTATACGAGAGAAAGATGACAACTGATTTGAAATTGCAAACGCCACCTTTTGGGCCAATTCCACCCTTCGCCCACCATGCAATCACGGTGTATCTTCCTCACTGGAGTAATCTCTTGAAGTTTATGGACAGAGATCCAGAGCTAATGGGGAGTTTGAAGAGCATGTATCCGCGCATGTTTTTGCATCGCGATATCAAATCTGTGGGTCTTTTCAATTTTAATCCACCTTTTCTCAGGACGCGTATGCCGCACCCAGAGCCCAGAACATCGAATTTATATATATGCTTCTAAAGATGAAACTTAACAGTTTCTCTAGCTTGCAGCCGTAGTGCTGAAAGAATTCGGCAAAGAAGGCCAAAACGTCCTCCTCTTCTGCGCCGCTGAATCGGCTTCCGAATGCAAGAAATTTGTTACCTCGCCTGCAAGAGGCGACGATGTTGTGTCTCCGGATGATATCATCGTAAAAGTACTGGATATCAATATCCGACTCTGGGCCGTGTTCTTCCCCATGCCCAAAACCCCAACTTTCATGCCCTACTGGATGAATGCTGGAGTGGGAATTTCCTCCCGCTTAGCAGAAGAGAGTCTTAAACATTTGGACTCACTCCATGAGGTTACTGGAAATGAGCCGGAGCCTAAAGTTAATGTTTCTCCCTCGGACCGAGTGGTGAGAACTCGTGTCGCTGAATTATTGGAACGAGCACCCTCTGGATCTCCAAGAGCGTATGTACTGATTTCCACTATTTACCGAAATGTATTTTTATCAAAAGATATCATTACATATTTTGGTCAGAACTTCCTGAATACCTATAGCGTATTTCCTTGGCCATCAAAACTCGTCAGAACCTCAGCTAACCAATATGCAGTGTGAAAGTCAAGGCTGATGATGTGTACCTTTTCCAAACAGGCAAGTGTTATGGAAGCCTTTATTCTCAATTCAAATGTCCTATTCTTTCCAAAATATTTCAATGAGACGATCATTAACTCTCTATGATCATCAGGAATGTCATCCATCTACACGGTCCACCAATACCTACTGAGCAAATACAACACGAAGACTGTGCTTTTCGGCTTCGCTTTCCACTCAACTCCTCACGTGTTCGAAGACTTCGGACCTGGCTACAAGTTCTTCGGTCTGGGCACCGCGAGCGAACTCATCGAGCTTGAGAGCTATTTGAAAGACGAGAAGGCAGAGGGAAGATCCATCCAAGCCGTCTGGACCGAATTTCCCGCCAACCCAATCCTCGCAAGCCCCGATCTGGGACGACTCCGAGAGCTTGCGGACGAGTACGGATTCTTACTGGTGGTTGATGATACCGTAGGCAGTTTCTGCAATGTGGATGTGCTCGGAGCGGCGGCGGATATCGTGGTAACGAGCTTAACCAAGACTTTCTCGGGGTATGCGGATGTGATGGGTGCGAGCGCTGTTCTCAACCCATCGTCGTCAAGATATGCAGAGCTCAAGGCACTTTTTGAGAAGAATTATGTGAATCGGCTCTGGGGCGGGGATGCGGAACAGCTGGAGAAGAACAGTGAGAGTTACCTGGAACGCTCAACACAGCTCAACAAGAACGCTGAGACGTTGGTTGAGTTCCTGCAAGCGCAAGCCTCCAATCCCAAGAGTAGCGTCACAAAAGTATACTATCCGACAACAAGCCCGACACTTCCTAACTACCAAGCGAGAATGCGGCAAGAAACGGAAGATTTTAAACCCGGGTATGGATGTCTGTTTACCATTGAGTTTGACAGAGTAGAGGCGATTCAGGCCTTCTATGATAACCTACATGTGCATTCTGGGCCTCATCTTGGCGCGCATCTGACACTGGCAATACCTTATGCGAAGGCTTTGTATGGGAAGCAATTAGACTGGGCCGAGAAATATGATTTGAGGGAGACGCAAATTAGGATTTCGGTAGGGTTGGAAGATACGGAGGAGTTGCTAGGCGTGTTTAAGCTGGCACTGGGTTTCGCGGATAGTGCGGAGGTAAAGAGTGAGGTTTTGACTATTAGTTGAAGACAGGATGTTGATAGTAGTCGTATTTGAGATGAGATTGGTTGGGAGGGAAGCTCTGAAGCTGTGGAGTTGATATCTAATAGTAGATAGTAGATAATCTTGTTATGAAATTCTTCATCCTAGACTCCTAGTTAGTTGATCTGTTCAAGGACGATGTTCAACCATAGCTTCAGGTGTCAGACTACCAAAATGTGATATCACACCTAGGAACATCTTATTCTTGTATATATAGCTTTCTCAGACCACACTGGTGATCGTATCCGACATCAGGATTGTATAGGCACCCGTAGCAGGGCACTGCAAATATGATATTCCTTTCCAGAGGGCCCAGATATGCAATTTCGCTTATTCAAACGCCTCCGACTCCTTTTTTCATCAATCCCTCATATTCAATATACAGTACGTACGGCCAAATCAAACTTCACAGCCTGACACATAACCAAAGTCACAAGCCGCACATAAATTCCTTATAATATCCAAAAACGCTTCCAAAGACCCTACTTAACCCTACAACTCACAACTCACAACTCGGTAAAGAATCCCCCCCTCCCCTCTTTCCCTCTTTGGACCCCTTTACCTACCTGCTGCAATCTCCATTTTTATCAACATGCTTCTTATATCCTACAAAGAAGTAATTAACCTTCCTGCATAATAACCCTAACCCCAAATAATAGCGCATATTATTGAGCAATAAGTCATGGTGGTGAGGGTCATCAACCGCATATATTGAAAATACAGGTTTGGTGTGTCACGTGCCACTAGCCTCTATTAGGCTTCGCGACATGGCAGCACCAAATCCTCTTATGGCTATACCAGATTCCTTTAACACATATAAATAACAAGCCATAAGAGAGATGATATGTTATCAGTTCGTTTAATGTTAAAGTTTTCGAAGAAGGAGAAGGAGAAGAACAAGAAATAATTAAACAACATATTTTACAGCCCGACAGTCCGACAGCGTGTCAGCGTGTGAAGAAATCAAGAGGAGTACGAAGTATGAAGTACTTATACCCCACGACTTAGCTCTATGTTGGCTAAAGAATATTCAATGTTTGCTAGCTTAGCTTAGCTATTGGGTTTGAGATCGATTGTTGCAGCTTGTCTTGCGTTACTGCGTTTGCTATACTGTATCTTGCACTATGTTTGTCCTGCCATGATCTTGAGGTTCGCTTAGCTTACAGTACAGTACACATACCTCGATTGTGATTCGTGAAGATACTGTGAGCTATCGTTATATATGTTTTTTTTATTTTCGTATATCAAACCCAGTTCCTACCCGTAATAGCTAAAATTTGAAGGAAAGAAACTTGCAGGCTTGGAATGATTATGTGTATCTTATTGTTGGTAAATCGATATAGTAGGGCACGTGATATGGATCACGTGACCCTGGTCACGGGGTCGGCCACGGACCTGCCGCCGAACCCCTATTTATATAGAACACATCTCCTATAGCTTTCTGAACCTCAAGAATCATATAACCTCAAAAGCATAGCTTGAATATAACGTATTCAAGCTTCGTGCTATAAGGTTGATTCAATAGCTATTAATACAACGCTTGCAAACTCAATCTCTCGTCTCCTACCTAATTGAACCAATTGAACGCTAATCAATAACATTATGACTAACTCGGAGTACCACAGAAACAGGTACTACCGACACTTATTGTCAAACGAAAATTATTTTACCTAGGCTTAGCTTCCTAGCAGATAAAATATTAATAATCTACCTAGGCTTCGCTATCAAGAGACAATATACTAATTACCTAGCTGTAGCTATACTAATAGCCTGCATGCAAGGCCTTCCGGCACCCTCATATCTGATAACTAACCTCAACCCTTATCGTCTTATGTATCATCTTCCCACCATCCACCCCTTGACTCCCCGCATCTCCAAACCTCCCCTTACCCCCCTGTAAAATCTCCTCATCACTCGAATTATACGCCGTACTTCCCATGACAGTCGTCGAGCTATTCCCACATCTCTCGTCCCCACCACCAAGCACTCTTGCTTCACCTTTATTCCCAATGTGATCAGATTCATCAGAAACTTCCCTCGACTTCGAATCCATCTCTTTCCCGCTGATCTCAAGCTGGCGCGAAGGCGTGTTGCCTAGTTCGTAGGGTACGTTGGAGGAGTGGATGCCGCGGACTTGCTTGTAGAGAGGTCGGAGAATGGGGATGGAGGCGCAGAGGATGCAGATTAGGAGTTCAGTGGAACCCCAGAGGATGAGGGGGAGAGTGAGGACTGTGATGAAAGTCAGCAAGGTCAAATGTGGACTCCTGCGTCTTGCCCAGATATTCAAGGAAATCTATTGAGTCTTGACTAAGTAGGTGCAGCTTTACTTATCACTTACATGTGTAATCGGCTTTTCCTGCTATCCCTTGGAGCTCTACTGCGCGAATGATGCCACAAATTCCCGCGCTATACAGTCAATTAGCAAAATGATTGGAGGCTGGGATGTTGCAGCTCTTACAAGACCCCTAGCGACAAGCCTAGGGCAATAGTAAGGCGCTCCTTACGCCTCATGTTGAGATTCTACAATACAAACTAAGGGAAGATAGCCAGTGCAAAGTCCACCGTGGCAGTATAACCTGAGACTCTCATTAGTAACTAGATACTTCAAATCCAGTGAACTTAGACTCACTTCCGGAAAATATAGCGTTGACAGTAAAGTTCATATAGCACACATGCGGTAATGATGGATTGAATATGGATTCGAGAGGAGTACACTGAGTGTACATAAAGAGGATACAAGTAGCGCACACAAAGGATGTGCTAATGATGCAAAACCATAATGCCCACATGTGAGCTTTGCGAGTGACAATGCGCAATAGGAAGACCGCTACTGAGCTTTTGCTGGTCGCAATAGCAGCAATGTTGAATGTCTGGCCAGCTATCTCCCATTTGATCGCTATAACCGCTTGTGGCAAGCCGAGATCTTGTATATGGCTTCCGAATCCGTTGGTTGCAGCTACCGTAGTGAGAATCGTGTACCCGAGGAAGAGAAACTTTAGTCCGGGGAGATATATTAGCTTTGGGAGACACGACTAGCGAGACCGTTGAGTGAAGTTTTTGAATACCATGGATATGCTGATGAGATGATCGTCCCAGCCCAAGCTGCGTAAAATTCGAGACCTGGTGTATAGACGGCCGACGACAAAAAGTAATGCAATGACTGTTTCTGTCCACATCACTGCAATGATCATAGGACCATTGCTTCCTAAGTGAGAAGCCATAGTGATTTTTGCGAATAAAGTAACAATTCAAGCAAAAGACAAAGTTATTAGAGACGAGTGCAGAAGATACAGATGGTGTATCGAAAAGCGTCTTGGTCGCAGCTACATATGATGACAACAAGTACAGTAGCATAAGGGATGGGTATCAGAATGGTAGATTTTTGTTCAATATTTTCACCTGGTCGGGAGTATTACTTGCTGATCTGCTGAATAGCTAAAATGAGAAAATGTAGAAATGATCTCCTGGTATATCAGGCACGCATGTTGAGCAACAAACAAGACATAGGGTCTGAGAACAACAGGGCTTGCTCCCGTACGTCATCCATTACTGGCAGGAGTATCCAATCCGATTCCCAATTTCCCAGCTCGTCAAGCTGTCATATCGGACATATGCTGGGTCAAGCACGGTTGTCTGATGTTGGAAATTGGCTTAAAGATATGCAGCCTATGCTCATCCAGCGGCGGGAATTAATCTTCTTATTACTTTAGCGGTTCTGAAGATATTTAGTTTTGATTCATCTGTTTTTCTTTAGGATCACCTTGATTTCAGCCTCCTCCTGGACTTTACTTCGTACAGATCGATTAGGGGGTTTAGACTGAGGGGCATCTTTCAATCGAGATTGCAATATTGACCATAGAGCCCATGGTTCAAGATAGGGCACACCCCTGAGATGCACTTACTTTTTGTACAAAACTCAGAGAATATTCTGCACATCAACGTCACATCTGCCAAGTGAGAAAAGACTCTCTCTAACAAGGATCTTCGGCGTCGTTGAAGGTAGTGCATGCGTTTCTGGAAAATGCCGGTTCATTGAGAATCGGAAAGTTTGACCACAATCTACTTGACTCTTTAGCTCCACAAGCAGTGGAGGCCTGGGCCCAACAGCTTACAGGACCGACAGTACGTACGATCTACAGTAGCATTTGTAGAGTGGTCAAGTAAGTACTTAGAAACATGGTTGATGAACCCCCAACGCATGAATGATTCGGTAATATATATGCACATGTCCCTTGGCATGATGGGGAAATACGAAAATTACTGATCTCCTTTCGGCCGTGGTCTCTAAAAGCGTTATAACGGGCAGGTCGGGGTTAACTGGAGACTGGAGTCCCGGGCCACTCCCGACACCCGCAGATCAACCCCCAGCAAAAGTAGCAGTGGCGTGCGGGGATTGTATGAAGTACAGGCACAGGACCACAATTGACGCAAAGTGAAACCACCCCCAAGGCTTTATACCAACGTCAAGGATTTGGTCTGTGGATCCGGCCTCAACTCGGACTCCCATCGGGATATCCAATGTTGTTGGTTCTGCAAGCATTCCGAGCCGTCCTGGCCGTACGGGCAGGGTGCCGGAAGAGCTCTGTTGCATCCCGAGGTAGCTTGCAGTATTGCTGCTCCACCTTTTCCACATCGACGATCTTGTCAAAATATGATCTCGTTACGAGTATATCCTGCCCTTTTCAACCACCTTCCTCGATTGCTGCATGAAAAGTGCGGTGTAGGGGATGGCATTTGATGGGACGACATAGGCCGATGAAGGAATGAGCCTAGAAGCACGAGAAGCTGCTCAGTTCCGAGGAATTTCCATGAGCAATCGTTGAAAATAGACCTGGACGATTTTCCAGTTCTGCATTTTTGGTACTTGAATCACCGACCTCAGTGTTACCTCCATATCTCTATTTCTGTCCATAAACGATCAATCGACCATGTCATCGGTGCAAGTGGAGAAGATCATGTACCGAGTACCAAACGACTCGTCGAAGTACATCGCTGGAGATCCTATCGCCCTTCCTCCTGGAACTAGCTCCGAAGATTTCAAGAAGTATATTCAGAAAGCAATTGCGATAGTTGGAGAAGGAAATGTTGCCGTCATCACCGATAAAGATGAGCTCATTAAGGATAGCTATCTCGACCCGGCGAAAACGCATGATATGTTTCATTTGTTTGACAAAGAGTACTTCGTCGCATCTGCGGTGATAGCGCCTCGTAAAGTGACCGAAGTGCAGTCCATCATGAAGTTGTGCAATGATTATGGAATTCCAGTTTGGCCATTCTCGGTCGGGCGCAATGTCGGATATGGTGGTGCTGCACCTCGAGTCCCTGGTAGCATGTAAGGTTATCCGCCATGGAACACTCCCACATGTTCCTTGATGAACAAGGACTAATTGTCTTGTTCCCCAGTGGTTTGGACATGGGACGAAACATGAACAAAGTGATTGAGGTTAGCGAGGAGTGCGCATATGCTTTGGTAGAGCCGGGCGTGACATATGCCGATTTATATGCGTACTTGGTAGAGAAGAATTTAGACAAGAAGCTCTGGATAGATACACCGGATCTCGGTGGTGGATCTGTTCTCGGAAATGCAATTGAGCGTGGGGTAGGCTACACACCTTATGGAGGTACGTTTGACCAGGCAACCTAAGAAAACGCGATGTTGACGAATCAAGATCATTTCATGATGCATTGCGGTATGGAAGTTGTTTTGCCCAGTGGGGAGCTACTTCGAACTGGCATGGGGGCAATGCCAGACCCAACTCAACCCTCTGTGCAAGGAGGCACCCTGGATGAGCAGCCAGGTAACAAGTGCTGGCAGCTTTTCAACTATGGCTTTGGGCCATATAATGACGGAATATTCACACAGAGTAACTTGGGGGTCGTCACGAAAATGGGAATTTGGCTCATGGTCAATCCCGGCGGGTATCAACCATACCTCATCACTTTCCCCAGAGACGATGACTTGCCCAAGATTGTTAATATCATCCGAGAGCTTCGCCTGGCCATGGTTTTGCAGAATGTTCCCAGCATCCGTCATGTCTTGCTCGATGCTGCTGTCCTAGGCACTAAGGCTTTATATAGTGCCAGCGACGAACCACTGACAGATGAGGAGATTGATGCGATTGCAGCAAAGCTCAACTTGGGACGATGGAACTTCTATGGTGCTCTGTATGGCCCCAAGCCAATCCAGGACGTCATGTGGCAGGTCGTGAAGCAGACCTTTGGCTCAATTGAGGGTGCAAAATTCTTCCTTCCAGAAGATGTCCCTGACCAGAAGGCTGTCTTGCACATCCGTGCCAAGACCCTGCAGGGCATTCCAACATTCGATGAGCTGAAATGGGTCGACTGGTTGCCAAATGGCGCCCATCTTTTTTTCTCTCCCATTTCCAAGATATCTGGTGCCGATGCCACTTTGCAGTACTCCATCACCAAGAAACGTGTTATAGAGGCCGGCTTCGACTTCATTGCCACCTTCACTATCGGCATGCGCGAAATGCATCATATCGTCTGCCTAATCTTCAATCGTAACGATGTTGGCCAGAAAGAGCGTGTGCATAAGTTGATCCGACAACTCATCGTCGATTGCGCGGCTCATGGCTGGGGAGAGTACAGGACACATCTTGCGTTGATGGACCAGATTGCCGAGACATACAATTTCAATGATAATGCTCAGATGAAATTGAATGAGAAGATCAAGAATGCGTTGGATCCGAATGGTATTCTAGCTCCTGGCAAGAACGGTATTTGGCCTGCAACATATAACAAGCAAGCATGGAGACTAACGGCTGAGTCGTCAATGACTCGATAGCCTGTGTGCTCAGCTGTAGCTGAACGAGAGTACCTGCAATGAGCGAGAACAGTAGACCATATGTGAATAGTAGTGATTCGGAAATTGACTAGAATCTATCAATCTTGGTGTCCGATAAAATGCTTGACGGAATTTATGTATGATCGTGTTCTTGGACAGAGATTGACCCCAACCTTCCGCCGTAACTAGAGTGGTCACACAACCCGGTATTTCGTATAAATCCACAATGCTCTGCTCTGGCTTGAAGAGTCGATGAGGAAGGAGACAATGAGACATGAATCTTCTTTCTAGCTCGTGCAAGGCCGAGTCTGGAGAGTAGAATTGAAGGAAAAACGAAACGCTTGAAAGGAGAGATGGTGAGAAGAGAAGGTTGGATCATGAAGATTGATGGTGTAGCCTCACCCGAGACACGCATCAGCCTGCACATGTGATACTGTATAAGAAATGTGCACAGCTCGAGCTCATCTGGAAAGTAAAAATTTAAGCTTGCGAGTAAAAGATAGTTGAACAAGAAAACAAAACACTTTTCGCGACAGATATAAGAATAATGATAAAATTTCACACGTGAGGGGCACATCAACGTCATGAATCGGCAAGAAGCTGTTCGCGACAACACAAGTCGGATCATTCCTAAACCCCACCAACACCTAGACAAATTTCGACCGAACAAATAACCATCAAAGATAAACACTTCTCCCGGTCTTTGTGTATCCATCTTCTGAACCACTGAGACCCTTCAATTACAATTCTGGGAACGCAAAGAAGAAAACATGGCAGAAGCACCTCTCAACTACGAAGCTTCGGCTGGATCAACACATCTTCAAGTATCCGATTGTCTCCCAGCAGAGGTCGTACAATGCTTAAAAAACGCCCGATTTGTACGTCTCTCTCTCTCTCTCTTTCTCCCCAACCTATCTATCTAACCGTATACCTTGCCATACCACACCTCAGAGCCCTCACTAACCCTCCCAGCTCCATCTCGCAACCTGCACACGCAACATGCCACACGTCTCCCTCATGAACTACACCTACCTACCCAGCACGCCCTACAGCTCCTCGCCCAGCATAATAATGACAACGAACCCCTCATCCAAAAAAACCCTCAACCTAATCTCCAACCCCAACGTCTCCCTCCTCGTCCACGACTGGGTCTCGCACCGGCCCCCAACCACCAGCAACCGCCGCGGTTCCAGAGGCACCGGCTCTCCTCCACCGGAGCCATCCCGCTCCTCGCTTGCCTCGCTTCTCCTAGATCTTAATACGAGTGCGATAAGTAGTATCTCGGCGACGATTAATGGGGAGGCGAGGCTGGTGGCTAGGGATACGCCTGAGGAAATGTATTATCGGGAGATGCATTTGGAGAATAATACGTTTACGGAGGGGGCTGATGGGCAGGGTGCGCCGGGTTTTGCGGGAGAGATGCAGGATGGGGGAAGGGAGATGTATATTGAGGGGGAGGAGGTTAGGGTTGTGGTGGTGAGGATTACGGATGGGAGGGTTAGTGATTGGAAGGGAGGAGTTAGGGATTGGTGTTTGGCGGGTGGTGAGGAGGGATCGGGAGGGAATCATGCTGCTGGGTTGGTTAATGGTGTTGTCTAGATGTATCAGAGAGGCATTTGGGTGTTTCTGGAGTCTGGATGGTTGTATGTGTCGGTTGGGTATTATCCTAAAGGCGCCTGTTGCTTTTCTGGATGAATTGAGTGACAGAGCTTCAAAATTCTTTCTCAATATCAGAAAGCAAAATCTAAAGATAAATTCGATCCTACCGTTTCATAAATAAACCAGCCAGATGATATGAACATTCGATACAGGAGCGCATATTTCAGATACCATTCTCTTTCTTCTTCAACAGGAAACTATTACAGCAGACGACAAGTCTCCATGATATCGAAGAAAGCAGAACCATAAATTACAGTACAAACACTCTTTCCTCTACAAGTAAGATCATTCGGCATTATTACTGTATTCTACCTTCCTCATTAGGTTCCTCCGATGCGCCAAGGAAAACAAAATGATCAACGCCCTTTCCCTTTACATATGGAAATGAAAAAACTGCGCACCTTCCATGTTTCCATTACTGTAAGACCCGGACCATATCTTCCCCGGTACTGTATCGTGACCCAATTCCCCAGAAAGATTATCTCCATCTTCCTCTTCTCTCTCCCCTCCCCCACCTTTATTATTTCAACACCATTATTCTCTTCATTTCCTCCTCTCCTCTTTCTTAAAACAAAGATATCTATCTCTGAGCATTGAGTTGTGCGCCGATATACCCGCTGATGACGTTTTCTTCACGCAGTACCTGTTGATACCTTCATGCCCCGGAGAGCACAATTTACCTCGTGGCACAGCCATTGCGATTTTGGACTCCCGTAAAGAGGTGGCACGATATGGACGTATAAATTTATCCCCAGATCCCAGAGTTATGAGCATGTTATTCGTGAGTCTTCTGCCTTCCTTGCGGCATATTCGTCATCTATCCTTTGGGTATCCTATGCCGAGGTGTCTTTCACCGCTCAGAATCTCACCCCGGCCAATTTCCATTCTTACAATCTGATGATAAGATAGTCTGCGTCGATTTACCATTTCCTATACGGAGGTTTTGCATCATTTTTTAAAAGATATTCTGTACCAGCAGCTTCGTGGCATCTAGACACTCAACATGTCTATCTTCAGGGTCCCAGCGAATCTGTGTCCAGTTTGGTTATAGATCGAATCAAGAAAGGGGTTTTCTTTCCTTCTTTCAACTCGCATTTTTGAGAGACGATCTGGATGAAGAACAAGTCCGTGTTTTCGGGCAATCTTCCAAGTTTGTTCGAGCAAATCCTTGGTGCGGGAAGTCCTATCTGGCAGTCTTTCTCTTCTTTCGTCCAGCTACCTATCAGTATAGGATTTGCCAATCATCTTGGAGGACACAGGGCTGGCCAGCTGTATCTTCCCTCAGGCCAAGCTCAGGCCAAGCTCAGCCCTTCACTCATCGGTCTTACAATCCTATCCCAGTCACTCATTTGCCTTCCAATTGGATGGCTCAAATCTGCTTCCAAATCTCTCCTCTTCCATACCGTTTCTACGATGGCTTTTGCAGCTTTTGCGGAGCCCGATGAGGTTGATCCGGACTTGAGTCTTTCGAACTGCTTGAGGAAGAAGATACGCTGCGTATCATTTTCGACATAGAGAGCTGTGACAAACACGCTCCATAGGTGAGCTGACCGCAAGATTGGCATGCTATTGATCAAGTCGATCTGCTCAGAAACGAGGGACCGCACTAGATGTGTCGAAGAAATAGCCCCATGGAGTGCAGTATAAAAATAAATCTTTGCAGAAATGTGCGTGAGTGTTGATGTCTGGGCTAAAGTATGAGCCTCGCTAGTAGATGGGTCAATAGATAAAGGGACTGTTTGAGTGATGGTGTCAAGTTGAGTCTCGATAAGGAGCTGGCTCTTTATGAAGTCCGGATCCGTGACGTTGTTAGAATTGTTCTGTACTTTAGCATCAGCATTTCTGAACTTGTGCGATGTGAACAGGTTACAAACCAAATGTCGAGAAACGTCCGTAACACTTGAGATGATCCTCATGAGCTCATAGGAACACCCGACGCTTTTATCGATCTGCAATTGTTATCAAGCTGCATTTTAAGTCACAACTCAGAAGTACATACCTCTTGAGGGTTCTGCCATTCGATGTTCTTGAATTTGGCTTCCTTGCCACACGCGCTACGTCCCATAATATCCCGAGTGGCGAAGAACTTGGAGATGAACGATACCAACGATGGTTCTCGTGATGGTAGATTGTCATTTCTGATCAAGTTTGCCGCCGCGGAGAGGTGAGTTGCCCAGGAGGTTTGACAGTTGTCTGTTATCTGATGCGACCATTAGCATTAAGAAATTTCTTTCCTTTCGAAGGGAACGCACATCCAAGAGGCACAGCATCAGGATGGAGACCAATAGATGGTCACTTGAAGCTTCATGTGCCGTAGAAAGTTCGGTTCGAAGGCAAGTCAAGGCTCGCTGCTTGTGATGTAGTGCAACAGCATAGTAATCAATGGGGTTATCCCGTTGGTTGAGGCTTAAATAGATCGCACCGACAGCCAATACAGACTCCATGACCGATGGATATGTTTCGGACATAGGTAGCACAATATGCCGGAACCCGTTGGAAGTATCATCCACAAGCGTGAGTTCATGGCAAACTTCGGACTGATCTGCACACAGTCAGCAAAGTACGATCTTCAAAGCCTATGATACCCACAATACTGGAATAAGGAATCACCCGAGCTTCCTATATTTCTTTTTTGAAGAGCGTATTGGGGATTCGAGTGTTGGGACAGTCTGCGGGCTCGACTGTGTTTGGCCAAGAGTGCTTGCAGTGGCTTCGCTTCAATATCGGATGCATCTGTGTTTACAAAGTATTCACACACCCGAGGGGCTTCCCATTCTGCTCGCTCCGCCACATGTAAAGGGGGTGTCGGGTCGACGAATCGTGTGCCGGGTAATATCCGTCGTCCATGTTTGATTCCTCGGCCTGCACTCTCGTCCTCCCAATGCAACTTCCAAAGGTATACGCAGCCCAGTCCTTCTTCCACGCATCGTTGACAAGCCGGCTTCTCCTCTGCGGATACTGTTAGCCAGAATAGGGGTGATTGTTTTCATCTCGCTCACCAGAGCATCGTCTGCGTCTTTCCTTGCAGCCTACGCATCCATTCCGGGAATGTGATACGTGACGCCCAGATGACGAACCGCGTGTCTTTGACACCATGGCCATCCTTTTATTATTGTTTGATATTCAGCGTAAGATGCAATGTGCGAGCGATCCCAGGCTTCGAAGGAAGCATTATTGTGAGCACATTCCGAGAGATTGCCAGTTGATTAGATAGCAGAATTGCACATCCACAGCTGGTCCACAGCTACTCGTTGATGCTCGGATGCTGACTAATACAGTACATTACCATTTCCTGGGGTACGGTACTCCTTACTCCAGCTCCCGAGTGGGGCGCATATTGAGGTGTGGGTGTTCTGGAATACAATACAGTATTTGTCTAGCACAGTGGAAAAAAACAAGAATTTAGCTAATTATGCTGATTATATAGACCTCGGTAGCATTCATGTTGATTATTTGTTGTAACTTTTCAAGTTTTTAATCTCAAATTTTAGCAGACATCAAGCCCATCCCAACATCCCTCAAGTCCTTCACTAATCCCTCAGGCCTCGTGCCATCGTCCTTCCAGTCCATGTTCCTCCAGCCCCATTCCGGCTTCACTCCACGGCTGTTGCCCTCTAGTGCATCAGCAATGTAAGAGCCGATGGTAGGAAGAAATTTGAATGCATGGCCACTGTCACCCGTTCCAAGCAGGAGTTCGGGATACTTTGGGTGCCGAGTGATTAGGAAATGCTGGTCTGGAGTATCAGTACACCAGCAAACTTTCGCATCCCTCAAAGGTCGTCCAGAGAACTGAGGAAGCAGGTTGTCAATGAATTCAAGGAGTGCCACTCTTGCCTCTTCTGGGATTCCGTCCTTGGGGTGGTCACTTGAGTATCTCGGAACGGAGTAATGGGTACCATCTGGATTCGTGCCTGTTTTCCATTCATAGCCTTGAGTCGCGTTACAGATCTTGATCAGCTTCGTGACTGGGTCTGGCTCAAAGAAGAAGCCAAGTTCGTAGTTGTCGACGACCGGCATTCCTCGATATTCCTCAATTTCAGCGTCGGTGAGCTTGATGTGCCCAAGGGTCCAGCATTTGGACCAGAGCTGGCTAGATAGTTCTGGGAGGAGGGCTGGTGAGGCTGCTCCGGTGCAGAGAATGTATTGTTCTGAGCTGAGGACCTTCCCAGAGGCCACTTTCACTCCCGTGAGCTTACCATCTACTAAATCAAGTCCAGTCATTGTCCCATCTGGCCCAGAGACAAACTTGACGCCCATCTTCTTTGCCTGTACAAATGTGAGTTCTTGTTATTTTTTTATTGTTTATGCTAGATAAAGGAAAACATACCTCGTCAGCCATCTTCTTGCATGCGTTTGCAGCATGCGCCCATCCAGCTTGCTTATTCCAAAGACCCTTCCACTTGGAGATATCTTTTGCATGCTTCAACTGAGGAACATGTCGGATGAGATCCTCGGGCGTCTCGACAAATTCAATTTCCGAGGCGTTGCCATTGCGCACGAGGTTTTCGTACGATTCCCGAAGATGCTTTGCCGCTTTTTCGGTTCCACATGTCGTGACTAGCCAGCCTTGATTACATCGAGTCAGAACAATGTTTGTGCCGCCCAGTAAGAGAAATAAAAGAAAACCAAGAAAAATATATGCAACTCACCTGTTTCATGGAAAATTCCTTCCCAGAATGGCTCTCTCCATGCCTCAACTGCTTCAACGGCTACAGCAACTTAGAGATATATCCTGCTTTGGGGATTATGTTCATAACCTACCCATCTTGGCGTACATCGGCTCATCATATTCGGTTCTGATGATTTTGTTCAGATCACAACCAGCGCTGTCGACACTGGGATCTATAACAAGTGTCAGCCTATAGAAATTTGTATTCTTAGCAGCATTGTTAATTACACACAGGCATGTTTGTCGATACATGTTATGTTTGTGTATCCCCTTTTCGCCAAGTGATATGCGGTACTGATGCCGAAAGTACCGCTGTAGGAAAAGTTAGCCCTTTGTTCAGAGGTGGGATTGATTGACCAAAAAGGAGAAAGATATTACTTTCCTGCCAATTATGAGTATAGAACTGTCCAAATTCATCTTGACTAGGGTTTCTTCACAGGCACGTGCAGATCAAAACGCCACACTTTTGAGGAAGAGATGAGTTCAGTTGCTACTTTTTGCCTCTTATCTATTCAGGAGACTTAAGTTTCTTTTATTGAAGTCGCGAACAGATAATGAATAACGGGAGCTAAGTTAGCAACATCATCTCTTCATACGATTTCAAGGGGTTGACCTGCCCTTTATTTCCCAACCGTGATTCTTGCAAGTCGCGCGTCAAAATTAGTTAATAGAGGTTTGTCGTGGTTTGTCGTAGGCGCCAGTCATGGCTCGGCAGATAGCTGCACAAGGAACCAATGGGCATTCGGATTCATAAAATATTATCCACTTCTCTTTATGCACGCCATCCCCCGAATGATTTAAGCTTTGTGGCCGACCAGTACGCGGTAGTAGCCAGGATAGTCTTCCACCAATCAACAAGACAGCAATTATCCAGTTGTGGGCTTCTCTGCGGATTCACCTTCCAACACTCCATTCTCCCACTTCTGTCCTCCGCACTTTGAATCATTAACCTCCTTCACGCCAACCCAGACCCAAGGAATCGAAGATTAGCCTATTCAAAATACATATAAGGTCCCCAAGGACTTACTTGTCAAACATGCTTGCTTGTACTCTCCTCTACAGCCATCAACCTCATCAGTTTCGCAGGCATGGCGACGACTACCAAATCCGACCTCCCTACCGAGGACGTCCGCATTGTTGACGAGTCAGGCCAATCTCAAGTACACGATACTGAGAGCGACAAGGCAGATACAAAGGGGCACGATGCTCACCTGACAGTCGACGAGGCTCGCGAGATCGCAATTGGAACGATTGATGATGTTTTCACAATTGATTCGGATAATTCTCCATTTGCTGAAGTCCGAGCCAACGTTCCAAACGTGGATGATGTCGATTTGCCCATCAACACAGTTCGCATGTGGTTCTTGGGAATCGTGTTTACTTTGGTATGCATTCCGATCATCTGCTCTTTTAATTTGTTTGACTTGACTACTCTATCAACAGAAAACATATCACTAAACTCTACTTGCAGTTAGGTTCAGGAATTAATCAATTCTTCTCAATGCGGTATCCTAGCGTCACTATCACCTCGCTTGTTGCCCAATTGTTGAGTTTTCCGCTCGGATGCCTCCTTGCACACGCTCTTCCAGTCAAAAGCTTCCGTGTCCTTGGACGTTGGACTTTTGTGCTGAACCCGGATCATCATTTCAACATCAAAGAGCATGCGGTCATCACGATCATGTCCAATCTCAGTTTCGGCTCTTCCTGGGTAGGTTTTCGTGTTTGCATTAGGCACGCTAGAAAAAAGCTAATGATGCAATAGGCAACTGATATCATCCAAGCGCAAAAAGTGTTCTATGGCCTTGATACTCCAGTGCCATACCAGATCCTGCTCGGTTTGACAATGCAACTGTTTGGTCTTGGTCTAGCTGGTCTCGCTTACAAGTATATTGTCGAGCCACCGCAAATGGTATTGTCTCTCCCACAAGCCAATGTCGGGCCCTCAGCTTACCAGTTTATAGATCTGGCCAGCGACCTTGGCAAACGCCGCGCTGTTCGAGACGCTCCACAGCCGAGTCAACCCCGAGGCGGATGGGTGGAAGATCTCCAGATACAGATTCTTCCTCTACGTCTTCTGTGGAGGTTTTGTCTGGTACTGGTTCCCCGGATTCATCTTCACTGCCCTCAGCACTTTTGCTTTCATCTGCTGGGCTGCACCGAGTGAGTCTTAGTCCTTTCCCTTCCCATGTCTTGTTACATAAACTAATGAATGGTAAAGATAACATTATTGTCAACAATCTATTTGGAACGTCTACGGGTCTCGGTTTGATGCCTATTACGTTCGATTGGAGTCAAATCGCATACAATGGATCTCCACTCGTTGTTCCATTCTGGGCACAGGCAAATGTTTTCGCCGGTTGGGTAGTGTTTTTCGCTTTTGCCACGCCAATTCTTTACTACACGAACACTTGGTAAGCAATTATTATATCAACAACGGTTCCGAATGCCGCCACTAACATGCTTCAGGTACTCAGCCTTCCTTCCGCTTTCCGGGTCCGACTCTTACGATAACACTGGCAACGTCTATAACGTGACTATGATCGTCGATGCACATGGAAACTTCCTCCCTGATGCCTACGAGAAATACAGCACGATATTCATGCCCGCCACTTTCGCACTCGGCTACGGAATTTCCTTTGCAGTCATGACTTGCCTACCAGTGCATGTCTACTTGTACCATTGGGACGATATCAAGGGAGCTTTCACCAACACCAACAAGAAGGATATCCATGCTCGCCTCATGGACCGATACAACGATGTGCCTTGGTACATCTTCGGAGGCATGACCGTTAGTCCCCCATGTCCTGCCAACATTACTTTCCTCTGCTGACCAAGATTTAGGTATTTATTGTAGCCATGGCAATCATGGTTCAATACGTATGGCACACTGAGATGCCATTCTGGGGTGTTTTCATCGCTTTCGCCATGGCTGCGTTGTATGTTATTCCTGTTGGCACGGTGTATGCCGTTGCAAATTTGAACAGTAACGTCTTGACGGTGTTGGGCGAGATTATTTCCGGATACCTACTTCCAGGAAAGCCAATTGTCATGTTGATCTTCAAGGTTTGTTTCACTTTATGGTTTTTTTTGTCTGGGCCCTTGCTAATTGGTCATTTCTAGTTCTATGCATACACTGGTCTAAGTCAAGCCATGAACTATGCTTCGGATCAAAAGCTTGGACTTTACATGAAGATTCCACGCCGAACTCTTTTTGTTGCCCAATTGGTCGCCTGCATCCTGGGTAGTTTGACACAAAGTACGTCTGCCCAATACCTTCAGTTGGTTCTTAGCTAACATAGAGTAGACGGTGTTCTCATCTGGATGTTGGGTAACATTAAGGGAATCTGCAACAGCGACCAGCCAAACGGATACACCTGCCCACAGGGTCGAGTTAACTTCACTAGCTCTATCATTTGGGGAGGTTAGTTGAACGCCTGTCCAGTCACATTATACATACACTAACATCCTATCTCTAGCGATTGGACCTGGTCGTCTCTACAGCGTAGGGAAGCAATACTCCGGCCTCCTGCATCTATTCTGGATCGGCGCCCTCCTCCCCGTTATTACATTCTACCTCAAGAAGAAATTCCCCCGCAGCAACATCCTCAAGTCAATCCATTGGCCCCTATTCTTTGCTGGAACAGGAAACTTGCCACCAGCTGTAATGACCCTATCCCCTACTAGCTGACTCGGCTCATCTTACTAACGAATGATAGACCGGTATCAACTACACAACTGCCTTTGCTGTTAGTTTCATCTTCAACAAGATTCTCAAATCGAGATACAGGGCTTGGTGTAAGTTCCCCATTCTCACAACACCATTTCCCCTTTCCCAGTACATTTGCTGATCATGTGTAGGGTCCAAATACAACTACATCCTGTCTGCCAGTTTGGATTCCGGAGTCGCGGTGTCTGCGATCATCATATTCTTCGCGGTCGTCTTCCCAGGCGGCAGCCTCAGTTGGTGGGGAAATGATGTTGGATCCACGACTGTGGATGGTATGGGAACGCCATGGAAGGCGCTACCGGCGAGTGGGACGTTTGGGCCGGAGAAGTGGTGAGGTGGGGAGTAATAGGTGGAAGTGAGTTGGAGAGATAATACTTGTAAAATTTTACATCTTGTTGTTTTGATACTCACTACCTCTTTTAATTCTACGATGATGGAAGGTTGTCAGTTTTTTCAGTTGGGAGTTTGATGGAAGGTAAATAAGTGACTTTAAGCGAGAGGGGGAGTGTAGGTACTTGGCCCAGCACCTTCCTATTTGATGGGTACCTGCTTTCACAACTACCTTACCTACCAAAGCAAGAGGGTACCGGCACATGAGAGCGTAAGGAACTTCAGCAGCAATTGCGTTCGAAGGCCGCTCGCCAGTGCTCCACCCCAAATCCTCACGGCCATCCTTTTCCCCCATCTCAATCTCAAGTCGCACATATATCCAAAACTCATCATCCATACTCAGCCTCACACAGCCTCTCCACGCTCATCTCACCATGGCAAGCTCAATATGTATCATCTGTGGGGACAAAAACGCAGAGATTTGCCCATCATGCAAATCCATGTCCTATTGCTCGGAGGGATGTCGAAAACACGATTTACCTCAGCACCGACTCCTTTGCATGTATCTCGGTCCCTTCCTCGCACAATTCCCTCGCCCATCATCTTTCTTCAAACTTGGTCTCATATTTCCAGCCGATCGAGAATCTCCGCAGCTCGTTTGGGTAGAGTGTCCAGCCCCATACTTGGTCTTTCGCCCACCGGGGCTACCAGGTCCGCCTATGGTCAGGCTGCCGAACGTCAGGATGTATCTTGGACACGGTAAGCCTGATGTGGAGCGCATATCGTTTAACTATAATCCGATCCGTGGGATGCATATTGATCATACTCTCATTATTCATTGTCGGGAAAAGGGTTCGATTGATGGATCGAGGAAGAATAAATCTATCCCCTGTGTCACGGGTGGGAAAGCACCTATTGATTGGTATGGAGAAGTCCTTGTTCTCGCGCAGGTTGATGATGCTGAGAGGCCGTCTGGGAGGATACAGGATATAACGCTGTGGGATCTGAGGAGTACGGCTGACTACATCATGGCATATGGTATCAGGGCATCGGCTGATAATATTCCAACGCAACGAGTGAAGTGGATGCAGGCAATGCAGGCGAGCATAGACGCTGTGGAAGTAAAGTCCCCATTGAGACACGGCGTTCGGATATTGTGCAACGGCGACGTAAGACTTGATAGACGCAGGTTCATCGAGACATCTGTTATGCCCGATCACGAAGTCTTCACGGCGGAACCTGTAAGTATGTCGCAAGCTCTGGAACTTCCGCTTCTCATGTATCGATACCCACCCTCAGAAGAATGGAGCCACAACAGCAAAGCCTTCGAAAACATTCTCGCGGCATCCATGAACGCAGACGCAGATGTATCAAGTCCCACCTGTGGTCTCATCCCTCCGAAATGGCAATCGCATATTGGAAGCGTCCTCGTGGTGCGGCAGGACGGTAAACAGATTAGCGAAAAGCAAGTCCGCGCCATAGCCGAGTTCTGCCAAGTCCTTCTCACGCACACGTTTGCGGGTGTGCGACAGATCGGCGATGGGCTGGCGCAGAGGCGTGCTGTGATGGAGGCACATGTGACTCGCGAGAGCTTTGAGCGGTTCTTGGAGCGGTTTAGGAAGAATGTGCGGTATGTGTGGGATGATTGTGAGGATTGGGGGGATCTGAGGTCGCCTTTTGGGGAGGGGAGGGGGATCTTTGGGGAGGTGCCTGTTTGATCATGACAGTATCAGAGTTTCTGAGCTTCTGAGTTTCTGAGCTTTTTTTGCCGGGGGGTTGTTGTAGTTGGTTTGGGTTTTGAACTTGGCTTAAGGTTAGGATGTATTATTTTCGTAGTACTTGAGGGTTCTTGCGAGTTGAGAGTTGGAAGTTGGAGATACCACTTTTATGGTATATTCTTTTGCTGTTGTTTCGTGTTGGTTTATGGAGCTGTGCTTATGGTGATGAATGCTTTCGAGTTTTGATGATGAGATGTCTATATGCTTTTATCTCGTTTGAGTCGTTTATATATATATATAAATATATATCAGGTCTTGAAGAATGACTGACGCCAATAATAGCCAAGATAATAAAGAGCAACCCAGCACCACCAAACGCAATTCCAACAATCGCACTCAGAGAGAGTATTATCAATCAATCCTACTAGATATTACGTCTTCACACATCTCTCTCTCTCTTCCACCCTCACCCCTCAGCCATCTTGATTCCGTATTGAAAACCTCTATCGTAACCCTCAGTATCGTGACTATTATCTTCTACAAGTAGCTAAAAATCCCAGTCCGGCCTTCTATGAAGAAGCTCTTGAGGATCACGGATTGATAGTGGGAGTTAAGGTGAAAGGGTAAGGAGATATATTGGTTTAGGGATCGATTAGGTGCTGTGTTTGTTGTTACTTGGGGTGGGGTATTTATCTAGCAAGAGGTTGTGCTGTTAGGTTTGGTCTTGCTTGGCTAGGTTGGGTTGGGTTGGGTTGGGTTGGGGTGTTTATTGGGAGTGGAAGTTGTATAGATTAGTCTATAGCCTTTAAAACTTTTTAACTTTATCTATTTTACCTTTTTTTTCGCAGATTCGGGATTGTGGGATTGTGGAATTGTCTTTAAAGGATGTATATAATAAGCTTTGTAGGACGCATGTATATATGTATTATTTATGTTTATTAGGTATGTTTATATAACTTTTTACTTTTGTGCTTTCAGGTAGAGGGAGAGGAAAGAGGAGAGAAGAAAGGGGAGAGGAGAGAGGAGAATCTACGTTATAATTAGTATTATTTGGTAAGGAGATTAATATTATTGCTGTACAAGGGTACTTCCAAACATAAATCCAGTAAGTAGTTATAGATATCAGTTCTACGGCTAGCAGTATTCTCTTGCCGTAACAAAGGCCCAAATTTTTTTTATTTACAAAAATAAAATCAAAAAAGATAATCGAGATCGTGGAAATTTAGGCCACGGAGTAAAGTAAAGTCTCGTACAGCCGTATTATTGATGTCAAGTATAAATGAAAATAATTATAAGAGTAAGAATAAGAGTACGAAAAGAGTAAGAGGGAGGTGAGTAGTAAGAAGATTAAGAGGGTGAAGAATTGAAGGGAAGAGAGAATAGAAGAAAGAAAGGCCTAGGAACGATGATTATTAAGATATAAAAGATCTTTTGATTCGAAGAAGAGGACGAAAGCATAACTTATAGATGCGCGTATACGTGAGAGCATTTATAATGAGATAATATAGAAACAAGAAATTATACTACGGTTTCGGCAAACTTATTTATCAAGCAGTAAGATGCATGATAATAACCAGTACAAATATATTTAGATAGCCGAGGAGAGTATAAGTATGAAACTCTTAGGATGGTAAGAGTATTATTTACGCTAAGGAATTCCTTGGAATCCTTCTTCGAATTCTCTGGCTATAATAGTCGGTCCACCTTTGTAATTCTGCAAGCTCGGTAGAGCAAAACTTGAATGTTGGAAAGAGAGCGGAAGTTGAGTCGCTATTGTTTTTTTGTAGTATAAAGTAGCAGTAAAAATAACGTCTAGATTAATGATATGGAGAAGAAGGATGCATGCTTGCTTATTGTTATATATCATGGATAAGCATGTTGTGTTTCTGTTAATTCGGTTTATGAGGGGGGAGAGGGGGAGAAGGAGAAGTAGATAGCAAATATGAATCAAACAATATGTATTACACTCTAACATATACATCTATCAAAGGAATATAATTAATTCACAGTACTATGATCAATCGCTATAAGATAGCTCCCTAAGCTTCTCTTAGTATCGAATTAATAGTAAAAGGAATAGTAATGACTACCCAGAGATGTATTTACCATATCTATATAAACATGGCGCTTAACGAATGAAAGACCTGGCTTGTACTACATATACATACATGTACATACACATAATCACATGCATTCCCAAAAAGTCTCTCCATTTGAGTACAGTAAGGTAGGGAGTCTGACGTTGGGACAGTCTAGACCTGTATGGTACCAGCCATGATCCATTGTTAATATATTCCTAAACCTCGAATCAAGAGGGAATCTTATATTTTTAGGGGGTTTGAATTCCTTTCTTATGTATGATTTAAGGTTGGAAATAACATTTAATATATTAACTCTTGCTGTTATAATTAACACTATGAGTATATCTACAAAGGAAATTTATTAAATAGTTTTATCTAAAAAGCAGGATATACAGTAAGAAATTATCTCCTCCTGCTCCTCCCACTCAATTGATTTCCCTTGCTTTGCTATCATCTGGTGTTCAGAAACAAACCAAATCAAACCAAACCAAACCAAACCAAACCAAACCAAACAATCAATCAATCAATAAGCAGCCACAAAGAATCGATTATTCCTATAAAAGGCTCCGTCGGATTAATCTGATCTAAACACTGATCTATGCTACTACCATAAACATGTAGTGAATAGCGAAATCGAATGAAAGGGAATAAAAATTCTCGAGTGGCTAGGTTGTTTGGTTTGAAGACAATATGAGATGAAACTTTCTGGATTGTTTTGGAAGGGATCAACGATCGGGGTCGTGAAAGGGAAAGGGGGGAGGAGCGGGGAATGAATCGAAACAGGTGGCTGTATATTCGGCTGTGTATACGAAGGGGGACGGGGAAGGGAGGACTTGTGAATATTTTGGTACAGGACTGTGGGTGAATACTATGGAGGGTTTGTTATCATATGCTAAGTGAGTGAGTGAGTGAAGAAGAAAGAAAAGCAAGGCTGTGCGATCAACAAACACAGCTCCCAACAGAAATCATCCCAGGGAGGCCATCACTGCCAATCAACGGAATATTCCATACATATATATTCACATGCTTTCTTTCTACATACTACTTCCCATACATAATTAATTTCTGTTTCACACAATCCAACTTCAACTGCTGCAAGCAAAATGCCGTGTTACAGGTACACAGGTACAGGTAACACGACTTCCTACACCCATCCACCCATCCACCCATCCATCCAAACATACAGTTACACACAAATAGTTCCATTTCTCGGCATACACATTTGTAAGTACTGTACTCGGGAGAATCCCGTCGCAGCGGCGGCTGTGCATTACATGTACATATACAGTAGCTGAAATAGTTGGTACTGTACTACTATTGTAGTAGCACAGTTTTCAGCCACCGAGGCCTGCTTCTAGGATTTGTTTCACTGGGAGAAATTTAAACAAAGAGGATTTGGGGGAAGGGAGGGGAAAGGCGGGGGATCGAGGGATCCGGAGGGGTAAATTAAATGGTAAATGCAGTGTATCCCGTACCATACCGTACCGCTTGGGATACAGTATATTAATGTTATTAATGTCGGGCTTGGGCATGGGCGTGCGCCACATCCCTTAGTTAAGGTAGGTAGTGTACTCCTCTGTGGGCTTGGAGATGCCGAGATGGAGTTGGGATGTTAGGTACCGTAGTACTCAGCTGTGAGAGACTAGCATGTGCGTGTGCATGTAGTAGCTATCGCTTGCTTGCCTGCCTCGAGATGTATTGATTTGATTGCAATTGTATCTGTTGATTGCGATTGGGTTTGTAACCCTAACCCTACCCTACCCTAGGATATGATATCATGCCATGTCGATGCTTTTTTTCTTTGGGATGGGAAGAAAACATAGGGAGGAGGGGCGGGAGAAGTACAGTAATGCAGGAAGCAAGCAAGCAAGCGTCATATACAAACAAACCAAACCACACAACCTCACCCATACATACCCATCCCAATCCCGGCTCGCCTGGGATTGATTTACCATGCATACATATATCATACACATACACTACACTGCATACATACTTCGAGTACAGTACCGATTGGCGAACCCAGCGAAACCAGCGAAAGCCATGATCCAATCATCAGATCTACCGGATAGTTATCGATATCCAATAACAAACAAACAACAAACAAACAATAACCCTAACAACTCCGGGGAAAAGAATGTTGTTTGATTCAGTTTCAGTTTCAGTTTCATTTTTCGCGCAGGGTAGTTTTAGTTCAGGCGCTAGAAATCAAGAGATGAGTGAATGGATATTGCTGAAATCCAGCTCCTGCTGCTTGCTTACCTCATTTACCTTGCCTTGTCAAGCTTACTACATGTACTCAAGAGAAACCACACAACACACAACAACATCTTTGTGTAGCTTGATCAAGCCAGCGAGAGAGGGAGTATGGGGAAATCAGCAAGGTACAAGGTAAGGTAAGGTAAGGTCCGACCCAGATCCCCCTTTTTATGCACTACAGTAGCTGGTATCTTGCGCATAATACAAAAAGAAACCGAGACTATGAACCTTTTTTTTTTTTGTATATTTTTCTCCTCCGCACTCCGCATAAAGAATAGGACCGAGCGAGTTTTCGGGTCCTTTTTCTTTATTATATAGGGCGTGATGTGGTGTATGTATGTATGTATGTATGTAGGGTGTGATGTAGGGTGTGATGTAGTGTGGGGATAAGGGATAAGGGATGTAGATAGAGATAGGGATGGGGATGGGAGTAAGGAAAATATACTTTGATACTGATACTTTACTTTACTGTGTTGTATGTGCTGTAGAGTATATTTTTTATGAACTCGGGCTCGGATATGTAAAGAGGACTGTGCACAGGGGCAGATAGGGTTTAATGCAGATAAATCACGTGTGCTATTATTTCATTATTCGAGCACAGTAATGTTTGTTCTAAGGGAGGATTGGGAGGGAAGTGAGGAAGATAAAGATGAAGTGGAAGTGTAAGGGATTGGTTTCGTATCAATCAGTGAGGGAGAATATGATGGCTGAGAGCACAACGAAACCACCGCGTTATTTAATGTATTTCTTTTTGTTTTTTTTTCATCATGTACTGTAACCAGCCTGTCCTGCCCTCCTCCGATCCCGCCCAGGAAAGAAAGCTGCACAGGGGCTAGAGCTGAGAAAAACAAGAATAAGAATGGGAATGAATATTTTTTCTTCATTCTCCTCTTCTCTCCTCTCTTTTGTTATTTGTTGTTTTCCCTTGGTGTGCACGGGCACAGACTATGTTTTGTTTTGTTTACTTTTCTTTTCTCGCTGCGTCATTCATAGGTGCGCACTACATATGATGAAAACAGGGCCAAACAGGGTAAATCACCAATTCGGGTCTAGCACTGTCTTACCATCATACCCGCTGTCAGCAGCAGTCGGAATCCAAACAAGCTGTTTTTCCTTCTTCTTCTTCTTCTTCTTCTTCTTCTGCTGCTGCTGCTTGCTTCTCCTCTCCCCATTATTATTGTTCTCGCATAGGCATACACGCACATACGCATATACAGACGTGGAGATACACAAACACACGTGTTATTAGGTTCGTGTCTGGATTCCTTTGGGGAGTATGGGATTTGGCCGAGGTTATGTGTGCGTGCGTGCGTGCGTGGTGATTGATATGTCGCACAAAGTAATCCCACTACTGTGTTATGATTGAATTAATCCTACTGTGAAAATACAGTGATTTATTTTTCTGCTACTACTCTGTGATAGATAAGATTGAACCTTTCTCAATAATCATAATGATGGAGTATGTTCCCCTTCATTCATCCCTTCCCTACTTGGGTAACAATAAATTAAATCCCCCTCTCTCTCTCACGTGAAATAAACGCCCTTGAATCGAATCGATCATCTGTGATCAATGATCGTGAAACTGAAACAAAAGGGTTAGCTCGATCGAGAGCTTGATGCGAAAGCAGATTCATATATCATAGCACAGTACAGTACCTATATGTACGAGCGTAGAAAAGAAGGATACAGCACAGTACAATACAGTACAGTAAAAATGGATGGCGGGGGAAAAGAAAGGTAAAAAAAAGCCCATGACGGCTGCGGCTTTATTATTCAACCAAAGCTCAACTCCTCATCATGGCTAGGCTGGTCCTGCAAGGGATAAATAACAATGACAGTACATGTACAGTAGTACAGTATACGAAGTACTGTATCGCTTCCAGCCTCTACATACCTCCTTGATAGGATGACAATGGCGCCACAAAATAACACCACCACTAGGGAGCACCCCATAAACATCCCCATTTTTAAAAACAAAAAAACACAAAAAAACATGGTCTCGGAGCCTCTTCTGAATCAAAAAAAAAAAAAAAAAGAAGAGCCGGGTCCCGGATCAGATTCCGATGGCTGGATTAGGGATCGATCTTGTGTGTGCATAACAGCCAGCCAGCCAGTAAGCCAGTAAGCCTTGTTACTGTTTTTGTATGTTGTGTGTGTGGATTCTGACGTATCGTATGCTACACACATGATGATGATGATGGAGGAGGAGAGTAGAAAAACTCTATCTGTCTGTCTGTCTGTCTGTCTGAGTTATCTAACAAAGTGTGAGTAGGTACTGTATTGTAGAGTAAATGATATGACTTCTATATGGATTGTATAAATTAGAAAAAGGGTGTTATATTATTTCCACCTTGCTTCTGATAACCTGTACACAGTACTAGACTAGAACGACTCCAATCCCTCCCTCCCTTCTCCCTCCCCATGCCTTTTTCGGAGATCCCAAGAGCAAGGGGACGGGGGGACCGGACCCCATAAGATGCGATGAATCGCGGGCCGCAACAACCCAACCCAATAATATGATAGATCTGGAACCAGCTGTACTGTACTGTACATGTACAGTACCAGTACCACGTATTCTTCTCTCCTTGCCCACAATTTCCAGCAGATCATCAAGGGAAAAAACAACAAAACCCAACACCCCCCTTGTACGATCCAGATCGGTACAAGGGATACATGTACAGTGCATTGCAGTTGCAGTAGGCTTACTTCGTACTGTATGCTCCGAGTTCGAGCTCGAGCTCAAGTAGAGGGTCCCTATGGTGTGGTTCAGCGTTCCAGCGGTTCATGCGCCCACCAACATGAACCCCACTGCTGCTGCTTTGGCCCTTGACCTTCCTTCTTCCTTCTTCCCCGAACTCGACTCGACTCGATTCCCAAGACGACAGCTCGTCTCGTCTCGTCTTGTCTTGTCTTGTCTTGTCCTGCAGGGCCCATCGATTTGTCTGGCTTTTCTTCTTCTAGCTGCTTCATATAATGCAGGTCGGCGGGTCCTGCAGCTTTCTCTCTCATCATTTTACAGCATTTAGTAGTAGTAGAGACAGAGAGAGAGAGAGAGATGTTACAGTACTTTGTACTCCGTACCTGCAAGCAGCAGCATCATCGATCATATAAGGATCCGGCCCTCTCGGGCAAGCCATCTGCTCGATCGGATTCTCTGGCTCTGGCTCTGCTCTGCTCTGCTCTGCTTACTTTTCGGCTCTTCTTGTTTTTTTCCTTCTCGCTTACTTTACCTTTGTTTATGCTGAGAGGTTCTACTTTCTAAGACTTGTTGTTCAGCCCAGCTCGTCATTGGAATTCCAGCCCTTGCCTACATTCCCCCTCTTACCCACACCATGAAAGCCTCGCCCCTTTGCACGGAATCCGTCGTCGGTGTCGTCGGGGTCGTCGCGCAATCGACAATCGATAATAGAGATAACATGTCGCTCGTCCCGCACCGTGAATCCTTTGGCTGGCTCATCTCATCTCCACTCACCACCACCTTTTCCAGGATGCATATCGGTCACTTACAGCAGGATAGCAGCCAGCTATATCAAACCACAACCACGACAGCAGTAGCAACAACAACAACAACAACCACAGAAGATATCATGATGAAGAAAGATATCGAGGGTCGAATGCTCCCTTACCATGTCGCCTCCAATGACTTCTCCCTTCGCCTCTCCATGTCAACCGACAGTTCCGATGATTCGGATGGATGGATGATGGAGGATCTATTCAGTCGCGAGGGACCAAACTATAGTTCCATGAGCCACAGTCATTCAAGTCACAGCAGCACCACCTCCCAGCTGGAAGACGAAGAGCGTATCTGGAGTCTCTGGGACGCGAACAAAGACGTCGTCGTGTCTCCAGATCCCTTCTACCATCCCTCCAAACCCATCCGCACGCGAGAGCGCGCTCAGCAGCAGCAGCCACGCATCCATCGCAAACTACCTTCACAAATCCAACGCGATCTCGTCGATTCAGAGCATAACAGACAACTGAAGAGATCCTGGGCCGTTCGCTCGCCACCTCGCATTGCTCGCGTTGAAGTAGAGCCGGCGTCACCATCACCAATGTCAACAACTTCACGTCTCCCAAGAACAACCTACTCGGAAGATGTTCAGCCAGCAGCAGCATCATCATCACCAGCATCACCATCACCAGCATCACCACCACCAGCACCACAACCACAACTCCTCCCAAGAACGAAGTACTCGCCCTTCCCTCCACTACCTCCACCACCTCCTCCCAAAGCTTCTTCCCACCCAAGCCAGGAGGAGTATCACATGAGATATCACTCCTGGCCTCTCTCCAGCGCCGAGCCACGCGCCAAACCACCTCCACCTCCACCTGCACCACTTCGCTCTCGCGCTTACACAACACCTGTGCCCAAAGCTCCATCCATGCGCAAAGTTAGTCGACCATCGAATCTTAGCACTTGCACGACTATCACTTATAACGCATCAACATCTTCTTCCTTTTCCTCTTCGACTTCCTCTTCGCCATCGTCAGCAACATCAGCAGCATCATCACAAACTACTTGCTCCTCCTCCTCCTCTTCTTCTTCACAACAATCCCCCTTCCCCCTATCAACCCACTCCGCACCAACATCACCCACTTTCCTCCTCCACAACCACAACCACCACCACCCCATCAACAAACCCACCTTCACCACATCCACCTCAACCTCACCATCACCCCCCTCCTTCTCCCCCCCAGAAGCAAACCTAATGACCCTAATGCTCGCCGAAACATCCGCCTTCTCCGACGACGAAGACGACGACGACGACACCAACGCATCCGATGGTGAAACATCTCCCACTTTCGTCGTTGCTATGCGTTCGGTGTTGCATTTGGGGAGAGGAGGAGGGCATGGTGGGAGCGGTGGAGAAGGAGAGGCGAGGATCATGATGCAGTTGGAGAGGGAGAGGGAGAAGGAGAGGGGGAGGGGGAGGGGTGGGAGGGTGCCGAGGAGGAGTTTGAGTGGGGCGTTGAATTCGCTTTTTAAGAGTAAGAAGGGGGGGGCGCTTTGAATTGTTTTTTTCTTTTTCTTTTCCTTTTCCTTTCTCTCTTTTTTGCTTTTTTAATATCTCTCCTTTACAGGCTCTCGAGACCCGGGTCTGTTATTGTTATTGTTATCTCTCTCCATTTTTGTTTCCGCAGGAGGAATGTGTAGGGGTTGGTGGGATATATCCTCCCTCCTCTCTCTCTCCCTACCTTCCTTTCCTTCCTTTCCTTCCTTTCCAAAAGCGACCCGACTTCTATTCACTCATTTCCTTTCCTTTCAATTTCATGATTTCAACGAACGAGCCGCAATGTCAACGCCAACGCCAATGTCACGTTTCCATGTTTTCACGTTTTCCATGATCATACGAGCCCTTTCGGCATCTATCCATCTATCCAGTCTGTTTTATGTTTTATGTTTTATGCTTTCAACGAGATGAATACTTTTTCCCTTTTTAAGTTTAATGAATAAGGCGCCCTCATCATCATCATCATCATCATCATCATCATCGGCTGGTTGCTTGGTTAATTGGGCTTTTTATCAGTCTGTTTTGTTTTGTTTTTGTCTGCTTTTGCTTTGTCCCATCGGCGCAGTGGGATATTCGTGGTTTAATGAATGGGGTTATGAATGGATGGTATGAATGGTGATGGATGCATGGTTATTGATTGATTTACGTTTATGTATATGAGTGAAGAATTTGGAATGAGGAATGGGAATGGGGAATGGAGTGATGAGAAAGCGGGAGTGGGGCTAGGGAGGGGGGGGGGGGAGATATAGGGGAGAAAGGGGAGGAAGGAAGAGAAAGAAGGAAGGAAATATGACTGCGATGAATAGATAGATAGATAGAGATGTATTATGATGAAAAAGACAGAGATATATATATATATATGAATGAATAAAGACAGAAATGAATAATATCTTTTTTGAAATATATCCTTTCCCGGGCCTGTTTTTTTATATAGAGAGATATATATATATAATAGTATAATAGTATAATAGTATATTTCATATCATACTATTTACCTGGTTTTATTATACCTGGTTATTACATGTAAATCAGTCACGTTTCCATCCCATCTCAAACCAAACCATCACATCCTCCCCTACCTTCCTCCCCTATATATATACCCACCCACCCAGTATATTCAATATAACCCAGGTCCATCCCTATCCCCAATCCCCATCCCCATCCACAAAGCCAAAACAGCACAGCACAACACAACACATCAAATCAAATTTATCAATCCAATCAATCCAATCACACAAGAAACCCATTCAATATATAGCTCTCGTTTTCTTATAATTCCTACACATCTCCATCTCCATCTCCATCCTAGCATATACATACTAATAAATAACGATCGACGGACTCGATCTAGATCTAGATCTGCCAGCGATACAGTAGTAGTAGTAGTTTGGGAAATTAGGAAGGATGGCTTTGCAATTGGTATACGACGTGATATGAGATATGAGATATGAGATATGAGTTTGAGTTTGTTGTGATGCTTTTGAATGTTTATGTGTTATGTACCGCTAGAGCCTAGAAGTGACGTTTTTTATTTTATTTTTATTTTTTGCTTCCGCCGCGCTGCTGTTTTAAAGATATATACATAATGCGAGATATATTCTGCGTCGGCTTACATTACACATGCCCGCGCGCAGCAGCCGCTACAGTAGCTGTCTCTCTCTCTATTCGCCTACTCGGATAGCAGGGTTCCATAGCCTCGCGATAATAATAATTGCAATCCTCTACGAAAGTGACGATACTTCGAATCCCACTTCGCGGAGTCTAGGTATAGGTAATCGGGTTTGAAGTTATTGATGGATGGATGGATGGATGGATGGATGGATCACAGATGGTCGTGGTGGAAGGAGAAGAAGAAGAAGAAGAAGAAGAAGAAGAAGAAGAAGAGTGACTTCCTTTAGTTTTCGTATGGCCGCTATAGTCATTATTATTATTATCTATCCTATGTAGATTGGTGAGGTGAGGTGAGGTGTGGGAAGATTTAGATCGCTATCAGGTCATTCAGGTGCTTGCTTGTTGAAGTTGGCTATATACATATGGGATAAGTTCGATGGTGATACGGTATGGTCATGTCGTGATCTAACTCCTAAGGTTCGTATGTATTTTGCCCTAAGCCTTCTATTATATATCATATAATTTGAACATAAAAAGGACCAGTCCCATTCCCTACTCCGAAAAAATTATATTCTCTTGCTACGACAATTTTGACCGGAGATGACAAGGATGCTTTTCTGAGCTTTATATCTAGCTTTCTGTGCTGGTTTTTAGAGGAGCGTTCTACGCCTTCATAGGCTTATGTATATTTTTGGCTGTGGGGGAGATCTGATGAGTTAGATGATGTGTTGAGATCGACGTAGGCTTTGTAATTTCTGGCAAGGTTTAAGAGCGAGGGACCTAAGGTGTGTAGAGGAAAGAGCTTGGAAATTGGGATGGCTGAAGAGGGATTTGATGAGACTTACGATATTGATGAAAGGGGGTAGAATAGATCCATTGAAAGGAGCGAAGAGACATCGCATCGTCTTGGAGGAGTGTGGGAAGCGGACAAGAATGGCCAATTGTCTTGACTCTCGAGGCATCGGAAATAATTGGCCTCTTTTAAAACAACAAACCTGCAGGGCACTCGTCTTATTTCTCAATATACTCAGTTTACTTGTTATCCTGGGACCAGATCAATTACACTATTTGGCTGAGAGACGGTAAGTCAGGGCCTCGTTGAATCAATTATCAGTGTAGTCCGCCTGCAGGCAAAGGACTTGTGCTGAACCTTCATGATGACAACATTTCAGGGTATGTTACCGAGAGCATCTTCCAGTACATCTCAGGGCAATATTTAAATTTCGACACAAGCTAGATAAAATATAGAGCCAATTGTCATCAACAATTAGTAGTTTGCTTACCCCATGAGACGGATCAGAGCACGTGATGTCTCCGCACATCACGCCCTTTCATCGACAAGACGGTGTCTATAAAGTCAAGCACCTCAACGAGAAAGAACCAAAACAACCCTAACAGAATACTTTACTTAACCATTGTCAATTCCTCAGTATGGCCTTTAATCTACTTGAATACAAAGTACTCAGCTTCGACATCTACGGAACACTAATTGACTGGGAAAGAGGTATCTACGAAGGACTCCTCCCCCTCTTCTCCCAACTCCCTCAATCAGACGCACGCCACCCCCTCAACAACCCCTCAAAAGATAGCGAAGAATCCATTCCCAGCATCCTAACATCATACACCCAACTCGAAACCCAAATTCAGACCGAGCACCCCACTCTCCCCTACCCGAAAGTCCTAGAAACCATCTACCAGCGTCTCGCCCAACAGCTTTCCCTCCCCGCACCAGCAGCGACCGAGATCCAGGCCTTTGGAGCCTCCATTGGGAAATGGCCTGCGTTTCCCGATACCGTGACCGCAATGCAGAGGTTAGGGAAGCACTATAAGCTTGTAGTGCTATCCAACGTCGACCAAGCATCGTTCGCAGCAACGCTTTCTGGGCCCTTGGCAGGCGTGGTGTTCGATGCTGTTTACACCGCGGGAGATATCGGCTCCTATAAACCTGATTTGAAGAATTTTCAGTACTTGGTGGATCATGCTGCGGAGAGCTTTGGTGCGCGGAAGGAGGAGATCTTGCAGGTGGCGCAGAGCTTGTATCATGATCATGTCCCGGTGAAGATGTTTGGTTTGAGTCCTAGTGTGTGGATCAAGAGGGGGGGTGATGGGGCTGCGATGGGTGGTCGGTTTGATGAGTTTCGGGATCAGGTGCAGCTGGCGGCTACTTTTACGACGCTGGGGGAGTTTGCAGATTGTGTGGAGAGGGCTTTTGAAAATGTTTAGACGAAGTTTTCTCTATTTACTTGTTGTACGTCTAGTAGTGGCAATGTCCGAGGCATTGAGGATAGAGTTCTGGTGAATCGATGGACGGGTAGGTATATATGAATAAATGACGAGACATTTGTCAAAAGTGACATACGAAATGGTGAGACCGAAGCGCCGACTAGGTCATTTCTTTGGTACTGTTAGTTACTACAAACTATAAGCACACCCCGGGCTGACTAGTGCTTATATCAATTCTGATACCCGAGATAAGTATGATCAGCTGTCCAATTTGAGCTTCGGATATGCTCAATGTGCATATGATAACCGACATATGGATCCGGGGAAAATATAATCTAGCCTGAGAGAAGAAAAGTCCTCGGATTCGGATAGAGTAAGAGCTCGTGACATTGAATGAGACAACCAAATACCTATTCTGTATGTCATAAAAAGGGTAATCGCCTCTCCTGTATCCTCAAAGTAGATGCCAAGGTGCAGTAACCGAACAAAATAAACAACTCGGTTAAATAAGTCGCTAATAGTGGGTCGAGGCTATTAATTCTCATGTGGTGGAGGGAAAACTCGCTACGGTGACCATTCTAACCAACTCCGAACCCATAGCCTCGTTTTGCCTCGTCCCCAATACCTCTTCCACTCCACGTCTAATCACCGTCCCTCCCCCCAATCTCAATGTCCGGCACCTCTACCATCATCCGGCACATCCATCTCCCCTCAATAACGCCCTTTCATCTCGCCCAAGGCCTCCAAACGCATCTTGCCAACCAATTCCTCGCATACAAGGCACTTCTCTCCTCTTCAACACCCCCCTCACCACCCCCTCCAGCTCCTATACCAACGATCCTCACATTCGTCCCAACACCCGTCTACACGACCGGTCGCCGTGAACAAGACTGCCTGTCTGCCGAACAACTAGCAATATTAAAAGCACCGCTATCGCCAAAGAGGAGTACGACACACAATCGATACAGAAACCCGGAGTGGGCGACTGTGGTGCAGACTTTGCGGGGAGGACAGACTACGTTCCATGGACCGGGCCAACTAGTGATCTACCCCATCTTAGATCTAAAGCCAGCTTCTAGTATTCCAAAGATCCCCAATGCGAACACACCAAGCCCGACGGCCTATGGGCGGTGGCCGAATGGGCTGAGTGCACGTTGTTATGTGAATCTGCTCGAGCAAACCACGATCAATACATTAGCACACTGGTCTCTGAAGGGAATCAGGACCGAGAACCCTGGGGTATGGGAGGAGAGCGGCGCGAGGAAAATAGCCGCGCTGGGTGTGCATCTGAGGAGAAATGTGACTAGCTATGGCGTCGGGCTGAATATTGCTACGGAGCTGGAGTGGTTCGATCGTATCGTGGCGTGTGGGCTGGTTGGGAAGGGGGTCATCAGTATGAGGGAGCTTGGAGAGGAGCTTGGGGCCTGGGAGGCGGCTGGGGGCGGCTACACGCTTTTCAATCGGGCTGTGGGGGATGGTCGAGTGGGCCGTGATGGGATTCGAAGGAAGTGGCTGCAGACGTTGAAATCGAAGAATGGAGCACAGTTACGATCGAGACTCAAGCCGGGCACTGTGGGGAAGACGTGGGCCCGCGAGTTTGCGAGAGGCTTACTCGGTGAGGATGCCGAGGAGAGGGTGGTGAAGGTCGGACTTGAGGATTTGCAGCTGTCTGAAGAGTTTTTGACAAAGTTCAGGAGCGAAACGGAGCCCTGGCGTGTGGCGTGGGATGATGATTGGTGAGATAGATATACCCATAGAAGTTAGAATATGCTACGGATTTCATCGAAATTTGCTCTCGCAATCGGTGACTGACTGGCTTCCCGAGGACTATTGAGTCCTCAGTCCGGGCGCATCTTGTCTGTTGTGTATATAGAGCGGCCTAGCCTGTAACACGAGATAACCATAGTATCAGACCCCCTCTTTGGCCAGTAACATGAAGCAACAAGTTCCCATATAATTTAAAGTAGTGCAGAAATCCAACGACCTCAATATAGATCATGCATCAAGTTACAATCCAAAAAACTTTACTTCATATACAAACAACAAATAAACCTCGCTCTCACTACTACCACTAATAAAAAAACCCCTCTCGTTGGGAAGCCAAGCCGATTATTTTAGTACTTCGTACACGACCGAGCAACAATAACAAAGCCATGTAACATAATCTTCTAAATCCCGGCTAAAGAAAAGAGAGAAAATGTAAAATTCATTCAGGACAGAATAACTCTGTGAAAAGAAAAAGCTGATTCGTAGAAGAGAAAAGGCTTATAGACTCAGTTAACCCAATTCTAACTCTAACTCTAACCCCCCCTTTCAAAACTCAACCCCCCCCCCTCCCCTTTCCTACAAAAGACATCCCCTCCTGCTACTACTACTACTAATATAAGAGAGTAATAGTCAGGATCAACTACTATAGCTCCACGCTTATATAATATAGATCTAATGAAAGGAAAAAGATCAAATCAGAATATAGTATCGAAATATCTGAAGACGAAAAATGTATATTACCCCGTTACCCCGTTACCCCTGTGTTGAATCTTAAGGGTTATGTATGTACGCATAGTGCGGTAGGTAATATAATATAATATAAAAGAATAGTTAAGTTAAGCGTTAAGAATTATAAATGAATGAAGAAGCTAAGTTTCAATACTTGACACTTAATACTAAGTACCTATTTCATTCTTTCTCACAACCCCGATCCCCCGTGGGCTCTATCCTTGTTTTTATTTTTATTTTTATTTTCTTTCTTCTTAGCTTCGTCTTTCTCTCCCCTTTCCTATTCCCTGGCTATCTATTCCCTCGCCATGAATTATTTCCTTGAATTCCTTTAATTTTCAACGAATATATACTAGTGATACTATCAAGTTGACTCTCCATCCCCATCCCTTCCACATCCTCCCCTCCTCCTTCCCTCCCTCCTTCCCTCTACCCCTTCTTTTCAGCTCCCTCAAAAGATAGATTCCATCCCATCCTTCTCTAAACCTCTAGATATATCTCTTAACTAGGATTCAAAGAAGAAAGTATATGAGTTCCACTTTACTTCACTTCACTTCACTTTATTAAAAAAAACGCCATATATGCAAGTAGCAGCAACTTGAATTACTATTCGTACTTTTCGTAAAGCTGATACTTATACTTGTAGCACTAGCCAGAGCTAAAATAAAATGTAAAATGAAAGGTAAAATCGAAACTAAAATTAAAGCCAAAGCCAAAGCCAACCGCATGAGAATAGAAAGAAAGTTCAAGTTGTCAAGTGATACTTTCGGTATGGTATGGACCGTACGGTGAGTAAGTGCGCCTGCTCTTGGACTATATTTTTACTTTCGTACGCTTTAGCGCTTTGCTAGAGTCATTTACATCGTCAAGAAAAGTGATTTGAGATGAGATGGAATGAGAATGTTACAAGTACTGCATGTCATTGACACTTTCGTACGTAGGATCGTGTATTATATGCTCTCGTGTCTTTCTGTGGTATCTCATGCTCTTTTGTGAACTTGATCTTGATCTTGTCTTGATCGGAAAGGAAGCAAGAACCTTCCATGACTGACCTCCCAATTTATATGCTTCGTAACTTCATGTCTCATCTCTGCCGTTGCTGCGATAAACCCCCATCCATTACAAATATCATCCCCCGTCCCTTTTCTTTCCTCCGCTCCCTTGCCTTCTTCTCCACGCGTCAGCTCGATCTCTTCCTTACCGGAGGTTCTTCCGATTCGGGTGTCCATTCCTCCGGCTGAAAGTTTGGATTATTGTAGTGCGCCGTGTTGTAATGGCTATTTTTAAAAGTCGACGTCTGGAACACAACGGGTCCTTCTTGCCAGTCGGCCGCGGCTTCCCACTCGTAGATACTAGGGCGGAAGCTTGTCTTACCGGAGCCGGGAGACGAGAACTCCGATGATATGGAGGAGTGGGCAGATAGTGATGACTGGGAGGATATGGACGACTGGTGCTGCGGCGGGACGTGGGGATGAATGGGAAGTTGCGTAGTCAGGTTGATAAAGGATGAGAGACTTGGCTGTGGTGATGTTAGCGAACTTGGAGGCGGTTGTTGCGGTTGCGCGAGAAAAGATGCCGGTAACGTGTTTGAGGAGGTGGTTGCCAATGAAGTACCAGGGGAGATGGGTGAAATTGAAGCGGATATGGGAGACGGTGGATAAGTTTCGATTTGTGATGAAAATTGAGCAGGAAACACGTGATGGGAAGGCTGAGGAGCTAGGGAGAAGCCAGGTATACAGGAAAGGAGATCCATGTCGTCCATCTGAGAATAATCGCCCAGGGGCACAGGTACAACCTGGATCGTTTGATGTTGACTGAAGTTGGTGGCTCGGTGGACTTGGATGTTTGTGTTCGAAGTAGCTTCCTCAACAGCTTGTATGCTGAATCCTTGGTCTTTGTAAAGAATGTCGTAGTGGCTTGGTCTGTACAGTAGGTAGATCATAGGGCCGTTGGGATTGGTAGGAATTCCATTCGCATCCTCGGATTGGAAGACATGGCTATTCGCCTGTGATCCAGGGCTTCGGTCGAGGTAGACAATTTCCACCGCAACATCAATTGGCTTCAATAGGACGTCTATGAGAAGGGTCATGCCTAAGTGGTCAATTTCTTGATTCACCGGCTCGATGCAGTTCTTCGTGTAGCCGTCAACACCTAGCCCGTCCGGGATGAATCCCGAATAGTTGCTACTATCTGCCTTCAACCATGAGCTTGCAAGCAATCTGAGGTGATAGACGATCGAATTGGAGATCTCCGGATTGTTGAATCGTTCCCGTAATAATTCCTCCGCGTCTTGAGGTGAGGTTTCCACTAGCTCTGCCAAAGCTTTCAATAAATCCGTGGTCTCCTCCACCATATCTTCGAACAGCCATGATTCAAAGCCCCCAGCAGTCGTGAGAAGATTGTTCAAGGATATCATGCGAGCCACTTCCTCCTCCAGCTGGTTCTTGTCTTGTAGGCGTAAGAGGGTTTCGAAGTATGAGAATCCAGCAGCTAGAGCACATCAGCAATTGGCGATTGAGGGGAGCCATACATCTGCGAGAGGAGAAGGACGTCGCAGAAGCAGCCTTTGGGGATGATTTTGGGGGAGCTCTTACCCCGCCATCCGCAGTTTCCATCTCCCAGAACTGGTCGATAATGCGAGTACTTTTGTGGTAATGCCTGCTTAACATCAGCACAACCCAAGCCTAATTGAACACGGCGGGTATACCCACAGCTGTCTTCGCAACATATATTGGATCGGCCTTCGCATACTCGTCTGCGATAGCTAGACTGCTCTTCTTCTCCCCCACCAACGGACCCTGCACAATGGAGGTTAGCACCGATCAGTTCCCACCATGATATTTCTTATTTCACATACCCCTAGTGTGGGATTGTAATCCCGGGCCAGCGCCTCCTGGGCATCTATGTCGTTGAGGTTCATGCTCAGGTAGTTGTGCGGCAAGGCCGAGTTGATGTTATTGTGGCTCTGGCGGCCGTGGGTGAAGTCGAGTGGAGATGGGGCGTTTATAGCGACGGGACTGAAGATGCAATCTTGAAAGGCTGTGGGTCCTCCACTATCAACCACCCCACCACCCGTTGGTTGAAAGTCAGAAAAATCGGAGAGTGAAGTTGCTGCTCCATAGGAAGAGAAATAAGGCGTCGGTTGTGGTTGAAACATGCCTTCTTCGTTACTGCCCGCCCTACTCGTGTAGAGGTAGGCTGGCACTGGTGCTGGCGTTGGCGCTGGTTCAACCGCTAAGGTAGTTGAGGGTAGGTACAGTAAGGTTGTATGTAAGGTTACTACTGTACTGTACCCGCTGGCTGATCCGCTGGCTGGCTCACGGTCCAGGCAAAAGCAAAATACTAAACAGCGCGACGGGAACGTGCAGTAGGAAGAGTGAGCTACCTACACTCTACTCTTGACGATTTTCTTCCTTGCTTTGTGGAAGAACTGTTGACCCAGTACCTTTTTTTTCCCTTTCTCCCTTCTGGTCTACTCGTGTCGCACAAGAAGAAAAAATACTATCAATCCAATCAAGAACCTAGGCAGGCGGTTCAACGATTTGATCGGACGGGCCTTATCCTTTGGTGAGGATGGTACGCAAAGTATGTATGTATGAATGAATGTCTGTTTGTATTTTTCCACTCTCCCAATCTTCGGCACCTTAATCAACAATCGACGAAGGAATGGTATGGTATTTGTTGGCTTGTGCTTATTTGGCGCTTGTTGGGGGATGGAGGTGATGGCGGTGGGCGTACGTGAGCATGAGCATGAGCATGAGCATGAGTATGGGCGTAAAGGTACTCGGATTATTCGAGCTGAAGCTCGAGCTTCAAGTGTATGTATGTATGTATGGTACGCTTGTATGCAAAGGGCAGGGCAAGGCAAATCACCCAACTACCTGCGCTCTCTCTGGTGTCTGCTTCGGTGGGTTGGCCCGGGCCAACAAGAAAACCCCCTGACTCGTGGCTGTTGGTGTTGAAGAAACGAAACTGAAGATCGCCTGCCAACCAATGTCTGCATCGGCGATTCGGCCGCCAAGATTATACGCCTCGCGATTCAGCCTAGGTGTAAGGAGCAGGAAGAGCGGGAGATGCAGGAGATGCAGATTGCGCATAAGGAGGAGGAGGAGGAGGAGGAGGAGATATTTATAGGAGGTCGAGGCGAGGACTCGGATTGAATTGATGCTTGGGCCAGAGAAATTAAGAAGAGAAGAGAAGAGAAGAGGAATGTTGGGAGTTGGGAGTTGGGAGAGAACAGTGAGATGGTCATATTGCTTACTCTGGTCAGTGACTAAACTACACTACACTACCTAGGTACTGTACTGTCTGGCTGTGAGCGGCGGAGAGAAGTTTCCTCTGCCCGATGAGTCGATGACAAGTATAGTACAATACAATACTATGCAGTACTGCACAATGCCCAAGGCCGGTAACTGTACGTCCAGTGGGAATTGATACAGTATGCGTACGATGGTACACTATCATACAGTACATGTACAGTATTTTCCCGCTGATATTGCTGTCAACTGCAAGTCTGCAAGTCTGCAACTGTTGTTTTGGCCCGCCCCGCCTTCCTGCGTCGTTCCGCGGGGAGCAACTCTAGTCGTCTCTTGCTTGGCTGATATTGATTTTCGGTCTCACGATTGTCTCATGGTGAGCAATTGCGTTTCACTTTTCCTCTTTGTCTCCTGTCGTATCCCGGCGTCGTTCAAAAGTTTGCGAGGAGAAGTACCAGGGTCAATATAAAATTGGAATTTTGGAAATTGGCAGTGTATGAGCCAAGTAGGGGTCCAAGGTTCCTTTGAAGTTGTGGAACATCAAGCCAGGTACAAGTGTGCAAATCTTCCGGTACTTGAGCACAAAGAGAGGAGGCCTTTCGAGTTTGTCTACTGTAGGGCTGGGTTGTTGGAGGGGAGGGGGCTATGCTATCTAGACAATTCAAATCTCTCCGAGAGAGCAAAGGAAATATCGCCGATGTTACCGATCTTTGAAGGACGAGTTGTCAAGCATGAATGCAGGCCTACATGGAATTTATTCAATCTACGAACGTCAAGGACCAGTCCTCCAGCCAGCATAGGCCTTTCCCCCCTCTTCTCCTTCAATATAGGATTGATCACCAGCAGCAGCTCATACAGTAGGGCACAGCTTGGCGTAGTTCATTCTGCAAATACCCTCGATCCAACGCCAGAACACCCACTTATCACTTCTCGGAAGTCTGATCGGCACAAGAGTAATATATTCCTTAACCTTTCCTACCTTATCCCAGGCTAGCCGCATCAGCCGTTACGCCAGCAGCCCCCATCCGCATCCACTGCTCCTCCGTACCGCGCGCTTACGCGCCTGTTCCCCCTCCTTCCAACTTTCACTGGAGAGACCTTCGTCCTACGAAATACAGTACATCACCTCTATGATGGCAATCTCTAGCCCTCTCCCTCTTCCAAATTTCGACCCCCCCCCCAAGAAGACTATGTAACTGCGACTGCGACTGCGAACCTCCATCACCTCGTCAATGTAACCCTACTTGCATAAATTTTGGACCCCAGGTAGAACTTGTTGGACCCCCAAACGCATCCCCTCTACCCAACCATAAGCCAAGCCAGGATCGATCGAGAAATTGCTCCTGTCTTCGGTCAACGAGCAACGAGATCCTGCTGACGAGGGACGTTACACACAGTACAAGTCAAGACGGACGATTTTGTGTTGCTCTCTTCCTGTAGATTGAATGGGATGGGATGGGATGACTGGGCTGATGCAACACAGCAGAGGAAAAGTAGAGCGGATGGCTGCAGTATGGAATGTTGCCTCCCATCCGTTCTCCTCATTGCTCGCACCTCATCCCATCGACGCCTTGCTGCTCGGTGCTCACTGCTCAGCTCGGTTCGGCTCAGCTCAGCTCATATCAGCTCGCTTTGAGGACCACATTCTGTCACACCACTGCCCACTGCTCCTGATTCTCCCACCAGGCAGGACAGAGAGGGTCGGATACTGGGCCCGGGTTCGACACGGCACTTGTATACAGACAATACCACTCCATTTCTACATTTCCTCACTTCTCACATTATTTCTTCATGTCAATGAGAAGGAAGAAGTTAAGCACCGCACATATCCTTCTCCTCATTCTCTTCCTTCCTGAACCTTCCGCCCCCGTTCACTCGAATCACCCGATCCGCCGGCTTTCATCCCCATCTATCCCTCCTCCAATCTCATAGGGCAGCGTCCAGCCCTCCCTTCCCCTCAACTCAAAAGCTTCCGGACCCGTTCAAGTAGCTTTCGCTCCTCCATCCACTCATGCTCGACCTCGATAACCAGAAATCTCCAATTCTGTGGGTGTCATTGGATGGCATTCACACTATTCTCATGAAGATGCAACAAGGATAGAGGGAGGGCCCGCACCGAAATTCCCCACCTGGGCAGCTAGCCCTAGCCTTTGTGTTGTCACCAGAACCTTGCCGTTGTGGGGCAACGTGATGTGATGCAGAAGCTTTCCCGCTCCCGTGCCGGCCGGTCTGCCCTGTTCCATGGCCAGAGGAGCTCAAAGACCATGCAGAGGAGAGAATAATAATAATAGCATTGCCCGTTTCGCTTTCATGCAAGCGGATCGATATCGATGGAGGGGATAATTCTTAAGCGATAACGGACTTCTACAGTATGATACACGTTCTGGGGCATGGTTATGAGACGGGAATAAGGGACATAGTCGACGGCACGCTCGGATGCTACGGCGAACGATGAAAGGGCGATCCCGGCCGCGGCTTTGCTTCCCCTGATAGTGCTACATGGTTAGATTTGGGATCAGATCACGTCAAGTATGGTGGCTCATTACTGTATTATTACAGTAAGCAAGTACACGAGTCACACCACCCACTCCAATTGGCATTTTCGCGAAAACGCATTTTGGTGCAATTGCCATACAAACAACTTGCCATACTAATGTACACAGTGGTAGAATTGGTGCGCTATAGAAATAATCAAGGTGAAGATATATTATTACGTTCTTATGGCTTTCAGTAGAATTTCTTCTCGAATATAGTTGGGAAACACTCTTCATCGTCGCAATTTTGAGCTTCATCTCCTCCGCTTACCTTCCTCAGAGTCAGATATCTCTTCTTCTTCTCCGTCTTCCTGGATTATGTTATCCTATAGACTTCCTGGTAACTTAAGATTTTCGAATATCTCATCGATCGTAGAAAGCGCGCTAATTCGAAGCCTTTAACTCTTTAACCTACTTCGTATTTGCTCCCTTCGTTACAGGTGCATGCAACGAGTACTTATATATGAAGTACTAGCTATACTGCCTGCTTACACGCTATAATCGAGGGAAATTTCAATTCAAAGCTAAACGAACGTAATAATATATCTTTACTTTGATTATGTATAATACGCAGCTGTTCTACTCCTGTGTGCATTAGTACGCAAAGCTATTTGTACAGCTGTTGTACTTAATGAGCCACCAAAGTCATGCCCGTGTTCACCTCCCGCTTACATTTTCTTCCACAGCAACCTCAGGAGTCAGGATGTCACCCACGCAAACCCCCAGCATATACAGATACGCCAAGTTCAATCTCAATGCACTCATTAAACATGCAGAGGAGCTTCGAGGCGCGCGATGTTCTTGTGATGTCTCACAGGAACCCATGGCTGGCAGTCACAACTGGGCCCTTGTTCTGACATTTGATGACGACGGGGAGGACTGGATCTTTCGCTCTCCGCGGTCAGACAGTGGGTTGTCCGAGGAGACTATCGCCACGATGATTGAAAGCGAGGTCACGTCGATACAGGTTTCCAAGCTAAATTGCATCCCTGTGGTGGAGGTGAAAAGCTACTGGTAATATAAGCCATCGATGATCAAAATATGTTGCTGTGACACTAGCTAACATACTCACCAAGCGATTCTGCGACGAATACGATTGGTATAGCCTACATGCTGACCACGAGGGCTCCCGGGTTCTCTATCAGCAGCAGATTTCTGTGGAATCCCTATGCAGAGGGCATCAAGCTACCCCGTAATCCACTTCCTTGCCTTCCAACAGCAGCCAAAGAGAAGATTATGAGGCAGCTTGGATTTCTGATCGCAAGAATCTTACAGTCGCCTTTTGACGAGATTGGATCGCTCTATGAAAGAGAGGGAAAAGTCCGTGTAGGGCGATGTCTTTCTCGTACCTTGACGTGGTCAGGGCGAGATCTCGGTGGGGAAATCGCCAGAGGTCCATTCAGCAACGACAAAGATTACTACGACTCCGTACTCTCCGCACTACGCTATCACGCCGAACAGCTACCTCTGAGTCACCATATCTTCCTCGCTCCTGTTCCTAAAGCAAAAGACTTTGAGACTGTATCTCATTATAGGTCTGCCGTTCAGCAATGGAATGATTTCGCCACTGTCGATTGGAAGATTGATAGCAGCAAGAATCGCCTGGATTACATCGCCATGGCACATCTTATGCGCGACATCATACCGTCAATTTCCATTTCTCAGCAAAAGTACTACCTGAAACCTCCAGACCTCAGCCTGTCAAATATTTTCATTGACGATGCTTTCAACATTACTTGCATCATCGACTGGACAACCTGCTTTACTGTTCCTCTTCCGACACTCTTGATCACCCCAAGCTTTCCTCATCCAAGAGACGACGTAGATGCAGAAATGGCATCCATCTTTAAAGACAGCGTGATTAGCCACTCTTCTCAAATGAAGGACGTGCTGGAAGATCCGTCGTCTTGGGATCTTGCTCAAAAATCACGATTGTTCATGCAACTGGCTGATCTGGACGGCTACGAAGACTATCATCACTTCATCGAGTTGTATACATCAGTTCATACAGATCTTAGAGAGACTGGTGTGCGAGCCCTGTTTGATGCCCTCCGTCTCAACGATACTTTCACTAGCCGAGCTAAATCGCGAGTCGCTGAAGATCTGCCTGTAAGCGAGATCCAGAGAAAGGAGAAGGAGTATTTTACTTACTCTCGACCTGGTGCTGAGGATTTGGCTAGGAAACTCTCGGATAAGGTAGGAAAGGAAGCTGGTTTTGTTGCAGATAATCGTATATGGAGTAGGGTTTAGCTAGCTGGAGCTAGAGCTCCGAAACTGGTGGCAGCGCAGCGATTGATTACTATCGCGAAGATGAATCTTTCCATGTACGATTTTTAAAATAAAGATCCTGATGATAAGGCGAAGGGTAAGGCGAGCGATGTCACATAATATCTTTTTAGACGTCCTCGTAATTTTAAGCAGCTAGTTCTGCGCCAAAGCTCTTCTAACAAGGAGCCAGCTTTGCCATCACATCTTTCTATTCATTCCGGAGACCTCTGCTTGCTCTTGGTTGCTCGGGTCAGGACTATGGCTCAATAACATATGCTGATATTGTAGAGCGAGTCCAACGGTGGCAACGGATGTCTGTCTGTCATGTTATTGGTAGCAGAGATGACACTGTAAGAAACAAGAATCGTACCAAGTACCCTTATCCAGACTACCACTTGGCTTTTGTTTGCGTCAGCTTGACTCGCCTCCCAATCCATAAGAACAAAACCTTGGAAGAGGCCGCGGCAGTAACCGAATTGAAGTAGCTCTTGCAAACGTCTGAAGGTGCTAGAGGAAGCGTGTAGAGAGGTTAAAGGACATATAAGCTGCTCAAGTCTTGGTATAACCATCACCGATAGGCGCAAGAAAGAACAGAATGCCTATCATGAGCAAATTAAACGGTTACCTGTACTATCGGAACGAAGGAGGGAGTGTACACAAATATCTCAGTGTACCACTCAGCTGGAGCCGCAGATGAACGGAAAGTTATATAAAAATAACAATATTCAGCCGAGTGCTGAGTAGGTAAAGACTATGCCTCAAGCAGAAGAAGAGCACGGGAGAGCATTAAAAAAGCGAGAGAGAGAGTTAAGGGTAAGCGTATATAACAGCAAGCGATAGGTAAGCGAATACCTCTTGATGGGCAACCTTTTGGAAAATATATGGGGAGAAGAGCCAATATGTAATCTTCCGTGGATCCACCTTTCATCCCTCCTAAGCCCGAAGCAGATAGTCAAGCAGCAATACCAGCTTGCATATAAGATAATCCTAAAAAAGCGGAAATTAACAATATGTATCTAGATCGGAAAGGAGATATGGTGAACTTGAGTGCTACTAGTGGCTGAGCATCTAGATCAACCAGTTGGGAACAGAGGGGTCGTGGAATCAAAAGATGAGTTGGGTTGGGTTCCATGTAAATAATTATAAAATGCGGCGCGAGAAACGACTTCCTTGCTGTGTGGGGCAAAGAGCGACTCATATGTAGTCGATCTTATACGTCAAGGGTAGATATATACTTACTTACGTATAACTTATGTATATACTTATTTATATTCATAATTATGTTTTAGATGTAAAAGACAGTTTATCTTATCGTGAAATAGCCTCTGTATATATTTATCCTCTCCTCTTTACTATTGACTTTGTCATAGACGGGTTGATCCATTTAAAATCTCGCCTCGGCCTTTAAGCTTGGCTGGCGATCTTCAATACTGCACTAGTAGATAGCTTAGACCACCACCATTACACCACCTAGTGCAACCCAAAAGAGCCAGCCAGACCAGAAGCGAGACAGGACCTGCGCCCCAACCAACATCGTACAACATCATCCTGCAGCCTGCTGTTCGACCAATTCATCCCAGATTCTCCGCCTCGAATTGTCTTGCGTTTCTCCAACCACTGCCTCTACGTCAGCCTTGACGTCTCTGTCTTCAGCCACCATCGTGCCACCGGCTCGTTGGATTCCCCTGAAGTTGAGCGCATTCCATTCCCAAAAAGAACCCTTACGAAGTCACTCCGAGCGGAATCATCATACGCTGTGCAAGCAGAGCAGAGATAATACAGACAGCCAGGATGCCGTGCGGACTCGGAGGAAACAAGACTACCCAGAGAAAGCTGGTGTTATTGTATGTGCTGGCCCGACTCCAGAGTTAGATGCAATGCGCCGGTGCGGTGGAAGGACGCTGGGATACCATGCAGAGTGCGATTCATAGGACACAAAGCTGACGATTGAATAGAGGTGATGGCGCATGCGGAAAGACCTCGTTGTTGAACGTGTTTACAAGAGGGTATACTCCATCTGCTTCAATGGATGACATCAGGATACTGAACATGACACAGATACTTCCCAACAGTCTACGAGCCAACAGTGTTCGAAAACTACGTCCATGGTAAGCAGCGCGTTGCATATCAGTATCAATTGATACGCCAGAACGACATAGATGCTAATTTAATAAACAGATATCTTTGTAGATAATGTACATATCGAGCTCTCCCTCTGGGACACCGCCGGCCAAGAAGAATTCGACCGCCTCCGCTCCCTCTCCTACGACGATACCCACGCGATCATGCTCTGCTTCTCAGTCGATAGCAAAGACTCTCTAGAGAACGTCGAGTCCAAATGGGTTGGAGAAATCGCTGAAAACTGTCAAGGTGTCAAGCTTGTCCTTGTAGCTCTGAAGTGCGACTTGCGCGAACAAAATGCTGATGAGGAGGCACCGGTAGAGGAAGGTCAGGTCAGAGAGAAGAAGGATATGATCGATTATAACCAAGGCCTGGAGGTTGCTAGACGCATCAATGCCCTGCGGTATCTGGAGTGTTCGGCTATGCGCAATCGGGGGGTCAATGAGGCGTTCACAGAGGCAGCTCGAGTGGCGCTGAGCGTGAAGCCTAATGGTGGGAAGGATGATTCAAAGTGTAATGTCATGTAAAGTGGCTGCACAGCTGGAGTTGGCGTTGGTGGTTTCATGAGCGTTCGTTTTGCTGTTGGTGTGCCCTTTGCGCACCGTATATATTTCTTTTGTAATGCATGGACAAGGGGCATGGACGTGTGATTGGGATGGACATGGGGAGGGAACATGGAGGAGAAACTATGCTGGATCAACTGGTCATCGAACCAATCTCTCAAACCCATCCACCAAAATCTCAATCACCTCATCTCACTCCACCACCAACCATCACCAACTCAACAGTTCACATCAGTTCTCCGATTCACGACATGTCGATACCGCTACAAGCGGAACATATTACAACTTTACCCTCCTCCTTTCTATTACAACCCCACTCATACCGCATCAATGGCTCCTGTCCTTCTTCAAACCCTCAACAAAACCCAATACAATCCCGGTTTCCGCGTCCTGCTTCATGTCAACAAAGCTTCTTTCTCTTCTGCACATATACAAAGCAAGACAAAACAACAACGCCCTCACGGACGAGGAGAAAGGGGGAAGGGGGGTGGCGTCTGGATACGAATAAATACACTCTTCGAAATCATATGACCTTTAGGGAAAGGGGAGGGGGAGGGTAGGAGAGGGGAGGAGCCTTTTTTGCATCGCTTGCTTTGCTTTGCTTCAGCATCTACGGATGTTTATTTCTTCTTTTTTGGTCCCTTTTCCAAGCGCTCTCTGCTCTGGCACGTATATCACAGAGGAAATCGATTGCGTAAGATGGAGATGGAAGTTGTAGCACTCTTCTTCTTTCTTCTTTTTTCTTTTCTTCTTCTTCTTTACTACTACTACTTGTTTATAATGTAATGCAACGCAATGAGTAAAAGAAAGAAAAAAAATGAATAAAGAGATTAAAACCTTAAAGTGAAGGGGACAGGCTGGATTCTCCCCTTTTTTGGGGGGAAGTTGTGTTGTGCTATGCTGTATTGGATTGGGTCGTATGGTCTCATTCACTGGACTGACTATATGGACCATTCCCTTCCCCTCCTCCTCCTTCTTTCATACTATACACAAGAACACATATCTCTCTGAAGCTGAAGCTAAGTTAAGTTAAGTTAAGTTAAATCTATAATGATAAATCTAATTCCAAAATGTCGTATCTAGATGATGATGATCTTATCTGAGAAATTCCTCCTCTTCCTCTCCCCTTCCCTAATCCCTCTCCCTCTCTCTGCAACTGCCCTTATATGAATAAATATAAATACGCAAACAACCGAGAAAGAGATAGAGAGATAACACAATAAACAACCCCCTCCTCCCCCCTAAAAACCCAAAACAGGCAACATAATACCATATTATAATAAAATCCTCAACTCCCCTCCCAAAAAGAGAATTCCCAGCAAGGAATATATCATATATCATATATTATAAATATATCCTTTTTCTCCTTTCCTCCTCTGTAATTAATGATGATATTTTTACGAGATATTAAGGAAAAGAAGGGGAAGGGAAAGGGAAAGGGAAAGGGAAAGGGAAAGGGATAGACTTTTCCCTAGTCAGTTACTATTTACTATTTACTATTTACTATTTACTGCTCAGAAGCTACGTTAGATAGGTCTATTGAAAAAAAGAGAAGGTGGGAGGAGGGGGGGAGGTGGATATTTTCTTTACTTGGAGATTGGAAGACTGGAATACTCATAGGAGGTTATAGAGCCTAGGGAGAGGGGTGTTGGATGGAAAGGAATGAGTGGGGAGGGTATTTGGGTGTATTGTGTTGTGTTGTGAAGAGGAGGAGGAGAGGAGGAGTGGGTTTTATGAAGAAATATTCCTCAGGTTCGGAGAGTCGGGGGTGTAGTTGAGAAAGACTAAAACAGTCTGTAATTACTAGTAATCTAGTGTTCTAGTATGCAGCAACGCTTGCATCTAACCATGCTTTTCCCATCTAGCAATCATAAAAAGCTCGAATACCTCGCATCTAAACGACAGCTGGAAAACAGGTACTTTTCTTTTCCATATTAACAGCCCATGTGGTATCAAAAAAGCAAAGAAAACGCCGTCCACAAGCCAATCATTATCATAAACAGGATATCTGGACGAACCTCGGATACCCTGTTTGAATCTGCACCCTTTCTAAAGTTTAGACTTGATAGATGCATCTTTCTTCGTCGATCGAGAAAGGTTAGAGACTGGAAATAGCCCCCGAACCATTGCGCCAACAAGTTTCGCAATCCATCCCACAGCACTTGTCAATCCATACAAGAAGTATGTTCCAAATGCGTTTGTCTTCAAAGCGCTCATCCGTCCATCTTGCAACACCTTCGTCTCCCAGTCAAATATCGACATCTCGCCACGGAAGGCTTTCTCGAGGAGAAGGGCTTGCTTCGCACTAGCGGTGGTACTGAGAGCCATGTGTGGACGGACTAGATTCAAGGCTTCGCCTGTGATGAGGACCTTTCCATCAAGAGCCACGGCACGAGGGCATGCGAGGTCGCTGATGGCCGTGATAAAGGGTTGGGTAGCTTTTTGGACAACTTCAGCGAACGGTGCGCACATTTGGTCAGCGGCCATGACCTTGTAATTCTCCCAAGCTCTAGGATTCATCGTTCCGGCCGGGAGGGTATTGCGATGGATGGTCCCGGAGACGTCAGTCATGATATCATTAAAGCCTTCAGAGTCGGCTGCCAGGGGGTGGTACCAGACCCAGTTGTAGCGTCGGTGGCCAACGGCGAGAGAACCATCTGCTCCAGGAATGATGTATCTGACAAGTGGATTAGCATGGGGAGAAAATAGAGAATACAGACGGGAGCATCCCGGCTACCTACAATAGAATGTAGTTGTTTTTGTAGCAGAAGTATGAGAGATTCGGATCAAAGGTCTTCTTGGTCTCTTCGGATACCTCCGATTCAGGAATCGTTCCCCGAAAAGCGACGTAACCGGCATACACACGCTCGATCTCTGGGAACAGAGTGCCGCGCAAGCTAGAGTTGGCACCATCAGATATTATAACGATATCAGCGTGCATCGATCCTTTCTTGTTGTCGTCGAGGAGATCCTCGTACTCAATGTCGACGCCATCATTGACCGCATGAAGCTTTGTAACATGTTTTCCAAGATCAAAGATTGCCGGGCCATCATTTTCTCCAACAACTGGTGGATTGGAACAAAAAGTACTAGCAAAGCCATCAAAGTTGGCGCGCAGACGATGATATATGACACCCCAGGAAGTCATCTGAAGCGGTTTGTTGACACGGCGAGAAACACCAGCATCCTTGTTGAGCCACTGGACCCCTGGGCTTTGAATTGACCAGGGTTCCTTGACGAGATCATGAACCTTCATAAATTCCTCAAACTCGGGATGAGTTGTGATCCCGGCGGCGAGATCAGATCGCTCCGACTTGGTGTTTTGCTCGAGGATCCGAACATTATGGCCGAGACGTTTGAGGACGATGCCGTTCATGAGACCCGTGTTGGAGCCGCCGATCTACAGTACAAAAGGATGACTAATCAGCATTGATACTTTGTTACGTATCCTCGTACGCGGCCACAATCAATCCAGACAGCAGCAGAGTACAACTCACGATGATGATGTCCATCCGGGCATCTGGAGAGATTGCACCCAAGGCTGTCGTAGGAGCCATTTATGAGATTTTGTTGAGCCTTGGCGGCTCACGCACACAAGCCGATGATGAGATGAGCGTGTGAGTCTGTGAGAGAGAAACAAAGGAGCGCTATGATGTTGTTGTTGGAAGAGAGTGCAGACTATATACACATCTCTTGTTGTGTTTTCTAGTGCTGATGTGAGGTGAAGTGAAGTGAAGTGAAGTCAGTTGACCCACAATATATTCTCGTACTACATGTGCCTTCCTTCCTTCCTCTTCTCTTCTCTCCTTAGCTTCGTCGCGTTCCTTCCTCGCTTGTGTTGCTTGATTGCGCCTCGCTTAGAGTACAGTACTGTACTGTACGAAAAAAAAAGTAAAGAAAATAAGAAAAGGTTAGACAACAAACAGCAAGACACCGACATGGTCCCGACTTCAACGTCGCACATTCACGCCGTGTGGAAATCCTTCCCGATCACAGCCTCTTGCGATACCTCAAGATTCCATTCATAGCAAAATCCATCAAGTCCTTTGCCAATTTCAGCCTTACTTGTGCCTCCTTGTCATTCATCGTCCCCTTCTGTGTTGCCCTTCCCCTAATCCTCCTCATGATGCTCTCCTCTAAGCCCTCTTGACCTTGATCATCATCGATATTCGAGATGGCAGGTTGTACGACTTCAAGTGAAAGCCATAAGAGGCGTTTTCCTCCCTCTTTGCACCCCACTTGGCTTTCAGCCATCATCCCATAGCGCTTGCATTGTGCGACTCGATTTCTTCTTCTTACACTAGACATGGGAGAACAGACACTTCCGGCTCAGGCGAAAGCCACAACGACTGCATCGACCACCGTTGCTATTCTGGCTTTTATCTCTGTCGCCCTTCGATTCTATACTCGTCGGATCATCAAAGCTGGCTATGGGCCAGATGACTGGTGGATTCTGACAGGTCTACTTCTTACCCTATCGACTGGTGCTATCCTGCTCTATGGTTCGTATACACCTTTGGCACTTGTATCGATCCATTCATGAAATCGACTTAGGTGTTAGGGAAGATCCAAATGGCGGCGAAGTCATTAATCGAGACGATCCCAATTTCGAATACCATTCGCATGTAACCTATCTCAAGACCTCTTTCATAGCAGCAACACTGTACTTCTCAGTCGTCACTTCTATCAAAGTCTCCATCTTATACATGTACCGCCGTATCTTCCCTGTCGACGAATTCTTCCTCCAGTCACAAATTGTTGGTGCTCTGGTCGTTATTTGGTGGGTTGTCGGCACCGTTATGACCATAGTCAGCTGCCTCCCTTTCCGACGATTCTGGACAGGGCCCGCAGCTGGGGGATACTGCATCGACTTCAATATCTACTGGATGGCCATGGGTGCAGTCGAATTGGTTATCGACACTCTGCTTTTGATCTTACCTGTGCGTATGGTTCTGAGCCTTCAACTCTCACGCCAACAGAGGATATTGGTTGTGAGTATCTTTGCCCTCGGAGGATTGTAAGCACTTGCCGCTTATATACTCATTGGCCATTTGGCCTATATAGGACACACTTGATAACCCTTCCTAGTGTTATTGTGACAGGTCTCGTTCGAGTCGTTTTGGGCTATAGGCCCGGCAGCCAAAACGTTGCATTCGCAAGAGCCGAACTATGGTCCGCGGTCCATATTGGAATCGCCATTGTATGCGCTTGCCTTCCAACCCTACGACCCCTCATCAAGCGTGCCGGCACAACAGCCTCCTCCATCCGCCGTAAATTCGGCTCTGCATCCAGCTCGGGCCAAGATACCATAGCCAACGGTACCAATACCTCGCATAACGGGTCGAGAAATCGAGGACCGACAGATGTTCTTGGATTGAAGAGTGTAGGGCCAAGAGAGAGACCTCTGGATACGATACATCTCACCAGGGGAAGTGTGGATCTCATACCTTCTAGTCACTCTCAGCTCATGTCTCCAAGGATCATGGGATTAAGGTCGGAGGATATCGTGTAATTAGGAAGGTTAAATAAAGTCAATATATCCATTTCTTTTTCAGATCTTGACAGCATCACAGGTCCCGGAAGTACGAGTCGGGTATAATGAAACCCCCTGGCTTCGCTTTCAATCTGAGATCTCACAACACTATTGATAAACACAATTACTTCTAATTGCAATGTATCGAGGATTTCCCACAGCTGCTTGCTTGCTTGTTTTGCGTGCCATTAAGGTTTAAACATCGATCAGATTTCCTGGGAGATAAGTAAGGTAAGGTAAGTTAATTAAATCCCGCTAAATAAAATCCCGATCTTGATTCTTTCAAGAAACCAGCACGGAATGGGATGATGTATATTCAACACCTCTTCATATATATATATATGTAAACCAAGCCTACTTTTTCCTCACTAGGGTAGCTATCCTATTCCTCTCTCCCCCTCCTGGCCTAGAAATTAAAATCGACTTTTTACGGTTCAGAGAGCTTTTTAAATTACGCTGCAGAACTGGTTTTGGCTAGGGGTAAAAGATTTATGTGTTATGACGTGTGTGCTGGTTTGTTTGAGGTTTTTTTTTGGTATATAGATAAGCAATATATTATATATGTGCAGAGTTTCGAAATGAAGAATGGTATTGATGAGATAGGAGGGGAGGTCTTTAATATCTTCGGCTGGTAATGAGTAGGGGAAAGAGGAGTAAGCGGTGAGGTCGGGGCTAGGGGGTGGGAGATAGGAGAAAGAGCGTGGAATATATGCTATACTTGGGTTGGGTTGGATAATTAGAATAGAGAATGAAAACTGTGGATATGATATTGTTAAGGTCGAGAAGGAGGAATGGATTTCAGATATGGAAAAGGTAAGGCGTAGAAGATTAAATAGTGTACGCTAGGAGGAACACTTGCATCCTGCTATAAATATTGGCAACTATGGAATTTCTAACTAGGTGCAGAGCTCGACCTCTCTACTACCCAGGAGGCAATTTTACGATCATCGTTCAAGATAACTTCATCCACGCAAAACTTTCAAGTAAATACCCTTATTCCTCATCCCTTTGAAAGCCCTGTCTGCCACGCCCGATACGATCCGCCAATCCCATGCTCCCAGCTTTCTTATGAAGCCCATTTATAAAGTCTCCTTTATCTCCATACTTTGAAGATCTGGCTCTTGCCTTGTCCTCAGCCTCATATGCTGCATTCTCCTGCTCTGCCAAGGCTGCCAGGCGCTTCTCTCGATCCAAGTCTAGACTTGTAGCATCCTGTTGCATGGCAGCCAGTTTTCGTTGCCGCTCGGCCACTTTATCCTCGCTAGGTTCATCTCGTGGTGATGGCGCAGGTCGACGATCATATCCCTTCTCATAACCTCCACTGCGTCGGCTGTCATACCCACCTCGTCCGTTCGTCCCATTACTCTTGTAACCTTGATTGGAATGGTAAGACGTTCGACGATCGGGTGATCTTGGTGGTCGATACGGGGATGGAGACCTGGACTCGACAGATGAAGAATTTCGTCTCCTCGGGCGGTCATAGTCTCTCTGGCCGGCGGCACGATCTCTCCCTCGTTCTTCAGGGGAGGCGGAGCGTCTTCGAGGCCTGTCAAAGCTGTTCCTTCTCCTAGGTGGGCTGACAGATCTCGAGGAGATAGAGGAGGAATTCCTCCTCCTTCTCCGCTCATAATCTCTTTCTCGCTCTGATCTGACTCTTCCCCTATCTGCTGGGGACTCTGATCTCCGACGCGAGGTTGATCTTCTCTGTCTGTGCTCCGTCCTACTACCTCTGTGCCCATCGGTATCTTCTCTCCTCTTTCGCCGGTGTCTCCGTTCTTCTGAATTGTCACGATGTCTATGGTGGTGTCTGTGAGGCCGCTTCTCTTTCTTCTCTTTCTTGTCCTCTGATTGACCTGCGGCTGCAAGCAATTGCCTGCGTTTGACTGGATCATTCATCATAGCCTCGTAAGCAGCCTGCTCTTGCCTCTTGATAGCAAGCATAGGATCCTCTCTAACCTTCGCCGCCGTATCTCGCAGGGTGTTTGCATGCTGTAGTGCCATGAAGCTATCCTCAGCTGCTTGCTTTTCCAGCTTCTTGTGCTCGCTGCCTTTGATCAACGGATCGATTCGTCGCTTTCCGAGCAAGTACCCTTCCATCTCCTCGGTAGTCCCAGCCTGGCCACTCGATGGTCCTTGGTACATCCAATCTACACGGTCGACGCGCTTCCTGCTCCCTGCTGCCTCAAGCTCTCGCTGGATCTCCTCCTTCTTCTGCTCCTCCCTGAGTTCCTTGATTCGTAGATCGGTCCGCTTACGTTCCTGCAATGCCTTGTTTTCCTCTTCCCATACCCGCTTCTGATTGCTCATGAGCACGGGATGCCATGATTTCTTCAAGTTGAGGTCGCCACCCATCTTGTCGGTATCGAATGTGTAGTGTAGCGGGCAGGTTTATGAAAAGCGAATACCACTGAAACGGCGAGATATGGTCGTAGAAGACTAACCCTTGACTCTCTCCAGGTTGTTAATGGAGGTTAAAATTTGATGGTGTTGCAAGTTAGGATTCTGTCGGCTGTTTGTCGATTGCGAAGTAAATCGACGAGGCGGCAGACTCGCAAAGCGTGGGGCATGGAGTCCGATTGAGCTAGGCACCTTTAGGTTACTCTAGTACTTCGTACAGCCAATCACAATGTGCATGCTAATGCTCTATCTAGGCAAACAACGACAGCCTTGGAGCGACCTAAGTTCTGGGTTCGTAACAAAATAATTGATTTCTATACAGCCTAATCCAGCTACAGCTTCAAACTACGATCAGACCACAACCGATACAACCTTGTTTTTGCACTCAGATTTATTCCTCACCCATTACAATAATGTCTGATGATGACTTTATGCAAGATTCGGATCAGGAGGGGTAAGTCTAGCTCCCACCTGTCGGAGTAACCTCTGACATCTCCAGATACGATTTTGAATACGAGGAAGACGACGATGAGGAGGGCGGCGATGTCGACATTGAAAACAAATACTATAATGCCAAGCAGATGAAGATCAACGATCCGCAAGGGGCAATTGAAGAGTTTCTGGGAGTACCGTCATTAGAGCAGGAGAAAGGAGATTGGGGCTTCAAGGGCCTGAAACAAGCTATAAAGCTGGAATTCAAGCTTGCGCTGTACAAAAAGGTATCTGTTTAGGCCCTAAAATCATTCAATCAGTGCTGACTGTTAGGCTGTCGAACATTATGGCGAACTCCTTACCTACGTGAAAAGCGCTGTTACGCGAAACTACTCCGAAAAGTCCATTAATAACATCCTCGATTACATAGAGAAGGGCGCCGAGGATGAAGCGGCCAGCAAGTGTCTGGAAGAGTTCTACTCAGCGACATTGAAGTCGTTCCAGAGTACGAACAACGAGCGCCTTTGGCTGAAAACCAACATCAAGTTATCGAAGCTCTTCTTGGACCGCAAGGATTACTTCACTGTCACGAAGAAATTACGAGAATTGCACAAGGCTTGCGAGAGGGAAGACGGCTCCGACGACCCGAGCAAAGGAACATACTCTCTGGAGATCTATGCGCTCGAGATTCAGATGTACGCCGAGACCAAAAATAACAAGCAGCTGAAGAGACTATACGAGCGAGCGCTGAAGGTCAAATCCGCAGTGCCACATCCAAAGATCATGGGCATTATCCGAGAATGCGGTGGTAAGATGCACATGAGCGAAGAAAACTGGAAGGATGCACAGAGCGATTTCTTCGAGTCATTCCGGAACTATGACGAAGCTGGTTCATTGCAACGAATCCAAGTTCTCAAGTACCTGGTCCTCACGACGATGCTGATGAAGTCCGACATCAACCCCTTCGAATCACAGGAGACAAAACCCTACAAGAACGACCCTCGAATTGCCGCAATGACCGATCTCGTTGATGCCTACCAAAGAGATGATATCCAACAATACGAGTTTGTCCTGAACAACAACCGAGATCTACTTTCTGATCCTTTCATCGCCGAGAACATCGACGAGGTGACCCGGAATATGCGCACTAAAGCGGTCCTCAAGCTCATCGCACCCTATACTAGATTCAACATCGCCTTCATCGGTAAGGCCCTTAAGATCCCTGTCTCTGAAGTCCAGGACATACTTGGCTTCCTGATTGTCGACAAGAAAGTCAAGGGCAAGATCAATCAACAAGACGGAACTGTAGAAATCGAGGACAACAGTGATGCGGAGCGATTACGAGCGATGTCTGAATGGACATGCGCCGTTAACACGCTCTATCGTACTGTATTCTCCGATAGTGAGGGCTTTAGGATGGCGGACGTGCAACAAGCCGGGGACGATGTGCTCTTTTCATATGCCAGCAATAGTGGCATGAGAATGGCTTGGGGTGCCGGCAAGAGGTTCAAAGGAAAGCGGGTGCTCGGGAGTGGTAGCATTGGTTAGTTAGCCTTATCCGGACTGTTGCCATGCACTTTTTGGCAGACAATTCCGATCCAGGCAGGCTAACCATTTCTATTTCTCACCCTTTAGAGAACTTTTGGGGAGATTCACTAACAATCTCCAACGAGTCTGATCTCTCAGGCTGGGGCTACTATTTCGACAACTAGGATAATTAATAGCTTCGGTAACAATTGGCCTTAGAACCGGTGGCGTGCTGCATAGATGATGAATGATGACGCAACGACTAGAATGACAAGGGATGGTAAGGTGTTACGGAGCTAAGAGGTATCTTTACACTTTAACATCCTTGGATTGCTTTTCCAGGGATACCTGCAAGGCCAGACAGAACATACAATCGGCAAGCAATAAATGTACTTTACACACAGCACACGAGATCGCTTGTACATGTACATAGTATGCATTGTACATCGGAACTGTGGTGAAATTCGGCTTTTCCATCATCAGTCTACTCGTTTGTGGCCCCATCCAGGCTTAAACTCATATCTCATATCTGTAGTACTCGAGGAGATGTTCCTAAGTTCCCTTCTTTCTAAGATTATATCTACCTACGTACAACGCTGCTAAGGGCAGATGAGACACTCTGCTGCCTCTCTGGCTTCTCTCCTACCAACCCGCTTGAATTAGCCTTGAAAAAGCCGATTAGACCTTCTTCAGAGGAACTCTATACCATCCTTTTCAAACAGGTTTATTATTCTCTCTTCAAACACATCGTAGAGAGATAATTTTTCCTAGAACTTTGAATCTTGATTGATGAAAGCAGTTGATTTGTCAGTATATTAAGGTTCTCGTAGCATGCCTAGCCTGCAGAAACCTAAATTAGCCGATAAGGATCTAAAGTATTATACTTTCCGAGGGGAAAGTTTATATTATCCTCCTACAATACGTCGTTAATAATGGAAGTTTTAATAATGGCGTCTTGGTGAGGTTGGACGTTTACGTGGTGCTTGGAAGTGAGGCTATCTGGTATGAGCGAGGACCTACATCTCGCTGATCAAATTCAACGTACAATCCCTTTCTTCAGTTTTCCAACGTAACTTTTATTTCGCCTGCAATACATAATCTAATTCTCTTCGTAACAACCTATCCTCTGACAAAGTTCCCTAAAAACCTAGTCTATCATATGACCTGTCCCTCCAGACATCCACGAACCTTTTTCGCGACCTGTTCATCAGTCCTCCTCTCCACTTACCTGCCTGTTTGCTTTGAGATTATATTAGATGCCCTTTCTTCGTACATTTGAGTTGAGCCAAGCATCCTGTGCGAAACGCAACCCGTTGTCGGCATGGAGGAAATAGGTCGGACTCGAGGTCTCGTAGGTGATGATTCTGGTGAAGCGGAAGACCATAGCATTCCTCGAAAGTATAGTCAGGAATTGTAGTAATAGATCTGCTTGGAAGACAACTATGCCGTTCGAATTCTCGAATCCAGCACGATGAGGCAGATATACGTACCGGAGAGTGGTGGAGACAGAACTCAACTCACGTACCCCCTTTCAAGTTTCCACCCCTCTTTCTCGGCTACTATAGCTCGTTTGTTCTGATCACTTTCGAATCATCGACAACATTAGAACCGTTAGCTGGTTCTGAATCAAAAGTTATGGTTTTCTATTCTTTAGCTAAGTAGTCTATGAGCGTTTGACCTGTACATGATGATAACTAAGTAAAACTGGCTCATGGACAAAGAGAGTCACATGATGCAGTGACATGTCCCTTGTGTACCCCCTTTTTAAGCACGTCTTCCATGCGAAGGCTTCTTCCCTTCCAATCCTCTCTCGTGGCTTCTCTTGTATAAACCAGACCCCTTTTGCATTAATAATTTCATTTTCGACCCGCGATACAACGAGTCCTTTCTCGAGATAATTAGTAATGCAATGACCGAACACCTTCAGCTGAGATAAGAGATTGTGTCTCCGAGCATGTCGTTTCCAGAAGAAATTAGTTCGAAGAGTAGCGAGGTGAACAAATCCTAATTGAGAGTTAGTGCCACCTAGTAACAATGAAGGTGGGGAAAGTTCTTGACTCGTGAGTTAGTACTTAATATTGCACCTTGGCAATATGCATAGATAAAGACTGACGCTATGACTACCGGACAGGGGGGAGATGGGGGGAGAGAGACCTGTAAGATGCTTCCCCCAACAGTCAGATCATAGTTCACGATGCAACATACTATATCCAACCCCCGTAAATGATGGGACAAAAGGGCCTTTCCGTCCTATCTAACGCTGTCAAACCTTACGACTTTAATCTTACTGCCATCCAACCCCCCAGAGGTTGTCCCACCCCAGTTTAAACGCCTCTCGATACTGATCTGGTGTTCTATAGCGAATAGTAGCTTGCTGCTGCGTGCCCAGATTCAAGAAAAGAGTGGGCATTGATACAGGGATCCCAAGGTCCTTTTGGTTCACTGGCTGAGAGCATGGGTTCCTTATCATCTCCACGAGAAATGTAGGTTCTAGAGTACAGTACTAGTGGTAAGTAGTATGGAGCTCTACAGAGTTCCATCGGGAAGTTTAAGATTTTGGCGCCGGGGGTCTATAAGAAGAGAAGGAGGTCTGCTTTCTTGTCTGCAGTCCAAGCATTTTTCTGGGAGCTTGTTTCCGATCACGAAGCTTGATTCGATAAACCACGAGCTTTGGTTGCCAAGACATGTCGGTTCTTCCTCCAGTCACGTCCGAGGTGGACACGAAGGGTGCTGTTTATAGTCCGGAAAAGGGACTTGATCATGATGTTGAGAGAGGCGATGCGGATGCAGGAATCAAGTTTCAAGCGGCGCCGCTGGCTCGTGAACTGAAAGGCCGGCATATGCAAATGATTGCGCTTGGTATGTTGCATCTGCGTAATCTAGCTTGAGGAGATTGTACTAATTTATTATTGATTAGGTGGTGCGATCGGTGCTGGTTTATTTGTCGGATCGGGTTCTGCGCTCTCAACTGGTGGACCCGGAAGTTTGGTGCGTATATTCATGTGCAATGGCATGGCGTTTAGCAGTTGCTAATACTCCCCTAGGTCCTTGGATATATGATTATTGGTTCTATGCTGCTCGTTACAGTACAAGCTCTTGGCGAACTGGCTGTCCTGTTCCCCGTAAATGGTGCATTCTTCACATACGTTGTTCGATTTGTCGATCCTTCCCTCGGTTTTGCTGTAGGATGGGACTATGCCTTTGGATGGTTGACAGTCCTGCCGTTCGAGCTCACCGCGGCTGGTATCACGATCAGGTTTTGGAGAGAAGATATCAACATTGGAGTATGGATTGCAGTATTCTTAACCTTCCTTGTTGTTGTCCAAATATTTGGTGTCCGCGGATTTGGTGAAGGTCAGTTCTTAATGATATCCATATTTATATGCCAGAGCACTAATAAATCGCAGTCGAGTTTATCCTGAGTATCATCAAGGTCTTGGGTGTTGTAGGCTTCATCATTCTCGGTGTTATCATCGACTGCGGTGGAACCGGCAGCCAAGGCTACATCGGCGCAAAGTATTGGCACAACCCAGGAGCTTTCCACAACGGATTCAAAGGATTTTGCTCCGTCTTTGTGGTCGCAGCCTTTGCCTTCGGCGGAACGGAACTCGTTGGTCTTGCTGCTGCCGAAGCCGCGAACCCACTGAAGTCTATCCCACAAGCCACGAAACAAGTCTTTTGGCGTCTATCGTTCTTCTACGTTGTTTCGCTCTTCATCCTAGGCTTGATCGTCCCAGCTGATAACGTGAACCTGTTGAACGCATCTGGAGCCAACACCAAATACTCACCCTTCGTCATCGCCATCAAACTTGCAGGTATCAAAGTCCTACCTTCGATATTCAATGCTATCATCACCATCTCAGTTGTCAGTGTTGCAAACTCCTGCACTTTCGGCTCTACTCGCACAATGCAAGCACTCGCAGAGCGTGGAATGGGACCCAAATTCTTGGCCTATGTTGACAGCAAGGGTCGTCCTATCTGGGGTGTTTTAATTCAACTGTTGTTTGGCCTCATTGCTTTCGTTGGAGAATCTGGCCGATCCGGCGACGTCTTCAACTGGCTCCTGGCGCTGTCTGGGTTGTCTTTCTTCTTCACCTGGGCAGCCATCTGTCTTGCTCACATCCGATTCCGTCACGCTTGGAAGCTTCAAGGCCATGTCAAGGCTGAACTGCCTTACCAAGCTATGTTTGGTGTAGGGGGTAGTTACTATGGCATAGTGCTCAACATCCTCTGCCTTATAGCTACATTTTACGTTGCTCTCTTCGTAAGTCATCCACTGCCATCTTTCTCCAACAAGAAATTCAAATTCCAGCCTGCAATTTACTGATATTTTCCACAACAGCCTATCGATGGAACGCCCAACGCAGAAGGTTTCTTCTCCTACTACTTGGCAGCTCCGATCATCATCGGTTTATACTTGGGCTGGAAAGTTTACTCGCGCGACTGGAAGCTCTATGTCAAGTCCGTGGATATGGACATTACCTCTGGTCGACGTTCTCTCGAAATCGATCCAGAGGACATGCCAGCACCCAAGACGTGGAAGAACATGCATACCCGCTGTTTCCATGCTCTCTTCTAAGAGAAAAATGGGCTTGTGGTGGCTAAGGTAGTAAGATGGTGGAGGAAATCGTTTAGGAATGAACAAGTGCTCGATGGACCTCTGTAGGCTAGGGGTGAAAAATATACGGAATAATATCGACTAGATACCAATTTAATATACTAGTAATAGATTTATTACTATAAGAATTAATCCACAAGCTTAAGCTTGCCTTCATCTTTATCTACCTCAAGCATGCCGCCCCGCTGCTAAGGCTGCCCTTACAAATATATAAGTTTTACAAACCCAAACTATGCCTTTCTAAAGGAGCTGAACTAGTATTATGACTGAGCTATAGTTTATATATATATAAAAGAAAATACCTCAGTCCTCTTTGCCATTTGGAGGCTTCTTTGAAACTCCTAGTTTTAATTTTAGAATTATATTGGAAATGCGAATTATAGGTGTACGTGTATATAGAATCGCGTCCAAATTCTACGCGGGCGCTACCATACATCTATGAGAAGAGCAGTTACGCTTTCGTGATTCTCTCTTGCCCAGTCGCAGGGTATGTAGCTCACTGCCATACCTTCGCAGCATCAGCCACAACCACATATATGCAGTAGAAGAACGGACGCAACTTGAAGTGCTAGGGGTATGAGTTCAACTAGGAAGGCTCTTCCTTTGTCTCAATCAATTCCTTCTCAGGCCGAGACAGGGGGCGAGCAGGACCCTGAAAGTCAGGGTGTTTCGGCTTCATCTTCTACCACTACACCGGATGATTCTGACTGGGTACTCGACAAAACATACAACAGATATAAACATCTTGATCCTACCACGGATCAGTGGGAGTGGGCGCCTTAATTATCGATTAGAAGTTTATAGCTTTGCACATTGGCAACGGAAAGGTACATCTCAAGAAACCCACCGGAGTAATCTGTATGATACCATCCAAAGCACATATCAAGTCCTCCTTGGAACTTGACTCCTTTGCCTCACACAGCTTTGTTTCCTGCCATCAGCCCTCTGTGTAACTGCCGCCCCATTTAAACATTGAACAGTATCGCATTGCTTCTTCGTTCCACTGCTTCCGCGGAGTAAATATCCTACCAGAATTAGTATCTATTCTCAATTGCCTGTTCCTGCCTACCAAGTATCCTCTTTCCGTGTTGCATGATAAACATCTTGTTGAATCGTCAAGACTTGCTCTCTATTCAATGGGCACGTAACATTGAAATCGTAAACGAACCACGCTTTCACATCATTCTCCGAATCAAAGTTCGGGAGAAAGTGCATAGCGTCATGACATTCCTCTTGCAAGTTGTTGTTGAATGGGCGCTGAAGAATCTGCTGACAAAAGTCGCGCCCAAGACGAGACACCCGGTTTTGGACATTTGTAGGAATGTCCATGACACGAACTCGGATAATCACACGTCGTGGATTGGCCATTATTTCGACTCCAGAGGGCGAAGGTTGGTTCTTTTGGAGGGGATGGCAGCGGGTGTGAGCTTTGTGCTGAAGCCGTCTTTAGCACGATGCCATACGATAATCTGGTTAGCTAAATATCCTGTTCTGACCTCTAATGCAAAACCCTGCGAAAGGCCCGCAAAAATAGTCGATTTAATATTTATCCCCATCCCCTGATGAATATTAAATAATTCTACAGGTTCATCACACTCACCAGCAGCTGATCAACCTCGAAGCGCCACTACTACAGCACAAGCGCGGACATGCTCAATGCTAAACCTTATCGCGCCTTCATCTCCGTTGGACTACTGTAAACGCCCCCACAAACTACTAAGTATCTACAGTATCTAGACCCTTGTCTAATCAAAGCCCCGGACTAATCAAATAATCTTCCGTCTGATACAGTACTGTACTGGAAGCGGCCCGGCTCCGAGGCTTAATCGGGGAACAAGCTTATCTCATCTCGGAGCACGGTTCTATTTATTCTCACGTGTATGTTGAATGTTCAATTTAAAAACCCGCTATCTATTATTCTTGACCCGGCTTGTGTATCTGAATCTTTGCTTGGATCTTGTTAATGTTTGATAGTCGCAGCTGATTTGGCCAACCCTTCTTCCAAAAAAAAAATTTGAGCTGTCGATCGATCTTCGGGCGGTTTGCGGCTGCTCCGAGCGAGCTGATTGGTTCGGGTGTGCAAGTTTCGATTGAGAAGAAGGTGTTGATATGACTCTTTGTTGTCGTGCATTAAATAGAGAATTGTCTGCGTCTTGGACGTTAAAGAGTATTGTATGATTTCATTCTTTGGATAGCTTCGTCTTGGAGTTTTACTGTTGTGATATATGCTGAAATAAGTAGCTCTGCGGGAGATGTTTGACTCGCTACTATCGCTTTGCCGAGTGTGAAAAGGGGTAGGACTTAGGCCTATCGCTTGAGGTATCCAAAAATGTTGGCATGCTTTACTTTTCTGGTAGGATGCTGCACGTTACTTTGTTGGAGTGTCGTGACTTCGACTAATCGCCGACAAAAGGGTGGTCTCCTTATCCCCCAATTTCTTCAAATTCTGTGAGAAAGACTGTGAGTCAGTAGTCGCTTAACACCACCGTGCATGTTATTATTCTGCGCTCGTTAGTGATTACGACCCTCACCCAAACTTATCCCCATTCCAGACGATTCTAACAATCTGAACGCGAAATTCTGTGGAATGCATTTCGGTAGATCTGATTTGGATAGTTTTGCATATCAATCAATGGCATTTTCTGTAGGGTACGAGGATTCCGCCCACGGGGAATGTTTCACAGACACGTCGTGCATGCCTCGCTTAGCACCACCTTGCCTGGCAACCAACCCTTAACTCCAGCAAACATGACCTGCATCCCCAAGAATCGGTGATCGCGCATCAAAGATTCTTATACTCGTATCTATCATATGCCGAGATGACTGTTCAGCTCCCACTGGGGGTAAATCGTCGATATGCAGTCATTGCTGGAATCGTCCTCGCCGTTGTCTGGATCTGGGTGGCTTTCGATCGACCGTACCGGATTCCGGACCACATTCCTTGGAACATCTACTCAAACAGACCTTTGGCCGGATCTTCTTCAGGATCAAGTACGGATGTCTTTGATTTCCAATCTGTCGAGTCCGAATCTATCAAGAGCATCTGTAGCGAGACTCAATGGAACCAAAGCATTATCTTCAAATGCGACCAGTCAATCGGCGGCGTAGGGAACGTTCGGAATTCGATCCTGAATTGCGTTCGGTATGCTATTTCAGCTGGGGCTGGCTTAGTACTCCCAAGCATAATCCTAAGAGATAATTTAGACAATTCACAAATCCGTACTGGCATGACGACGGACATGTCATACATGTTCGACACTCTTCACTTTGTGGATTCTTTGAGATTATCTTGTCCGTCTCTCAAAATCTTTTCCTCGATGCTTAACATCAAAGACTTTGAACACAGCCATGATCCCATCTCATTGCTACCAGAAAGCTTGATGAAGGGTCGTATTCCACCTACAGGGCTTCCAGAGCCTGAGAAGTGGCGAGGGAAATTCTACGACTGGTTGCAAACCTATCAGAGCATCGGATCGAATGGCCCCTTCATCATAGAGCTTGGAAGGTCATACCTACAGTATCCCATCTATTCCGACGGGAGAGCTTTCGCTCTCTCTTTCGGCAGTATCCTCAAGCTCCGACCGAACGTGCGGGTCCTAGCGACTAAAATCCTCGGATCAATGGCAGAGAGATTCTCCTTCAGCCAAGACCTCACCCAAAACGTTATGCGGAATGCCTTCTTTGGCGTTCATCTGAGAACAGAACAAGATGCAGCCGATAGCTGGCCCGCCAATGACTACACCCGTCACGCCACACAAGCCAAGCTCTACCTCGAGCAAGCACCACGATCCAAGCCCGCTGTCATCTACGTCGCCTCTGGCGATCTTGGCGACGTAGCGAAATTCGCTACTGAAGCCGCCAGCGCGGGCATGACAGTCGTCACCAAGTTCGATCTCCTGTCAGGACCGGATCTCGCGGAGTTGGAGGCTATGGCGTGGGATCAGCAGGCTCTAGTCGATTTCTTGGTTATGGAGAGGGCGTCGGATTTTGCGGGAACAGGACACTCGAGCTTTGCGTGGAATATTGCGCTGAAGCGACACTTGTTTTCGAAGAGGAGTCAGTATTTGGATGGCCCGCAGATGTTGAGTGATGATCTGAGTCAGATCTACGGGAATATAAGGAGCTATCCGGAGTTTGCTGCCTGTATGTGGCCTTGAGCTCTTTGTTTTCATTACCAAGCTATATTCTCACTTGCGCCGAGATACTGGTAATGTTGCAGTAGCTCTGTTGTGGATTTTTGCGTTGACGCTTTTTTAATAAAAATATGGATTATGATTAGATTATGAAGATTCCCGCGGTAGCTAGACATAAGAATACAGAAAAAGCCTTTTCTAAAACATTCCGTCATCGAAGTCGACCTCTTGTGATTTGCTCGTGTATACCCCTCATTGTATGATGTCTGAAAAATATTCTATCTGTTTTATTTTTAGAGCCTGACCTTTCCCCAAGTCGCTTGCGAGACGGTGCGACTTGATTTGTCAATGTCAAGTTGTCAACCACGAGGCATTGTTAAGTCTAAACCTGTCACCAAGCGACCAAGAAGATGTAACTTTAAACTGATCCTGAATCCTGATGACATCGCATTATCTTCTCGGACAATCAGTCAGCCCCTTTCCCTTATACTTACAAATTGCATTTCAGTGGAAGCCAAATGCTCTGCCAAGATCAAACAATCCACAAGCATCCTTTAGACTTCGATGAGAACAAAGAATAGCAAAAGTGGAACTTCGGACCTACAATTCAAGTTGAACACAGTACAAGGGCACACTAAGTACCTCGACTCTCTACTTCTTTGTTCAAGCCAAGCTCATCTTGAACAACGCCATTCTACTCTTCTACTATCATCAAACAATACATGAACAATCCGTACTCCGCACGCAGTTCCATCTTTCCCAACCTTCCCTATGAACAACACCTTCCCAAACTCGCTATGAACAACTCTTTCCCACACTCTATTCATAAACAAGAATCGATATCCACCTCCCTCTTTCCCTCTCTAAACCCCTCACACCCTCTCTTCCACCTCACTATTTTCATATTCATTCATACCCCCAGCATCCATTCACATCTTATCCTCACCATGTGCGAGCACGCCAACATCCGGCACGTCAAATGCAAGCACGTTACCGGCACGATGTACTGCTGCGAAGCCCAATCACGATTGCACTACGCCCCAGAGAAGTGCCCAGACCATATTATTACGTTCTTAGAACCGCCGAAGGGCGCGAGTGGATATTGCGAGGAGTGTAGGCATGTGCAGAGAAAGAGAGAGAGACGAAAGAGAAGAATGGGTCTTGGGGGAGAGTTTGAGGATGGTAAGGGAAACGGAAAGTAGAAGGTTGAGAACGATGAGTCGAGGTAGTAATGAATTCTTTGTTTGCAATATATATTAGGAAATTTGTTGTGGTTGTGATGTAGGTCACCTAAATTGAGCCAATGAGGAGATGGTATACAGATATATATGACAGTGTATTTCAGGGGAAGGGGCAAAAGAGACATATCAATTGGAACCTATTCTAGCCTTTGGGATCTTTAAGGGAAAAGAAAGACCAAGATGATAAACGTGACTTGATACAGTCAGACAGTCTTCTGTGCAAGTTCTATATCATCTCTACACATATCATTTGCCGCTCTGCATAATAAGTGCAAAGTTGATGTACAGGAAGATATACCTTCCCATACCTATGACATGCCAAACGGAAATCAAAATAAACACTGGGTATCTTTGATAGTAATCCATTTGTTATCCGTCAGAGGTAAGAATAAAATCCTAGAGAATCGGCCTTTCACTTCTTTGATCGACAGCAGGCGAGACTCAGTTCAGGGGGCGACATTGTGAGTTTCAGAGTTTGCTATATAGCCCCACCTCCGAATTGCTCAGCAAAGACCCCCAGAACGCCATCATCCTCCCTTTCCCTTGAGATCGGAGAATTACTCGTCTTGAACACGGTTACCATCAAACAAGAAGTGTACTGGCTTTGAATCAATCATTTGGCGAATGCAGTCCAATAAATTAATGATTGTCTTCAACTAACCGAGAATTAGTAATGCTATTGGAATCTTACAGAATAGTACTCACCTGTGTGGTATGTTTGATACGATAGACGACCTGCTGATAAGCCTGGTCCATGAGTCCATGACTACAGTCTTAACGCGTTGACTAGCCTTAGGAGCCAGGAGCCTTCGCCTAGCGCTCGGGATTGACACCCGTAGTTCCATCTCCAACGCCACCGATTTGCTCGGTGATAGCTTGAATCGTGTCTCCCGATTCCATCTCTAGTATCTCTGGCGCGTCACTGTTTTGGACGCGAATACCCTCATAGAGGAATGGCATAGCTAGCCGCGCATGACCTTGGCGCTCGCAATATCAATCAAAGACCTTGCCTAGTTTTGTCTTCGACTTGATTCTGTAGAATACTTCTCCTTCCATCTGGTCTTTTACCCTGACCTCGATGGTGGCAACTGGCTTCTTAGCGTTCTCCTCCTGAGGCTTGATCCCCGGTGCCTTTGAGCTGCTTGCTGCAGCGTCTGCTCTGGCTTGTGCAGACATGTTTACTCAAGAGGTAGAGAAGATTGTGGGAGTCTGTAGCGTATCTGAGTTAGATCTAGCTTTGTTGGAAGAGAAGGGAATTATAGAAATACCTCCTGTGCGGAACTGAAGTGAAACTGTGAAAAGAGTTGTGACAGAAGCTCGTCGGAGTAAAGAACAAAGCTTGTAAGGAGTAGTTACAGAAAGTGCGTTTGTGTAAAGAGGGTGAACTTGAATAACTGTTGTTTTTACTTGAGGTCTTCTGTTGTTGTAGGATCGAGGAACTAGAGGTGATCAGAAGACGAAGAAGGCTGAGGTTATTATCTGCTGTTTGTCCGGGGTTGGTCCGATAAGGCTAATATGCTCGCTGCTTACTTTACTAGAATAATAGGTAGGGAGTTTGATTATATAATAGCGAAAGTCACATATATAATTTCTACAAAGCCGATGGTATATGAGCTGTTTGATTTGAAAGTTAAGACGTTATTAATAGTAGGTGACAGGGGTAATACTGTGATTGGGAATGTGTGGGCGCCGGCGGATATGAAGCTGTTGTTGGGCCATTATAATGTGTTTAGAAAGTAAGTTGCGGCATCTATCCTAGGGTGCATGTTGATTGAGTTTGCGGATTTAGGACATGCGCCGCTGATTCAGGATCCGGCCGCTTTCCATGGCAAACTGTTAGGGTGATTGGGTTAGGACTTGGACCACAAGATCCAAGAGTGAGAAGGAGAAAGAGGTCGTACGTAGTAACTAGTCTAGAAGCTTGTGGATTCAATAGTCTCAGGTTGAGTGGCTTTGGAGTCCAGTTTGAAGTGCCTTGTTCTTTGTCCTCAATCAAAAAGCAGCTCCGCAAAGCGAAACTTGGCGGTTTCTGGGTCCCAGTCCACTATCTTCCGCTCTTTCCTGGCTTCCATCTTTCGTTCAACAAAAGGTTCCATCGCGTTTCTCTCATCCTCGCTCAACAGATCAATCCTCGCCTTCCAGTAGTGATTCCTCGGGAGTCCCTGCTCACGTGGGCCAAAGAACCGCTCATCCAGATACTTCCAGTATATAGTCTCGAATGCCCAGCTCTTCCGCGCAGCATATGTCAGCCAGAATCTGCCCGTCTCCCAACTCTCGCGCATATACGTAGATAATGGGACACCGGCGATTCCGCCGTTCAACTTTGTGTCTTCTCCGGCTTTCTTCATGGCTGAAATCCAGGTTTCTAGGCGCGGCGTATACAGTATGATCCAGTTGTCGAGACCGGCGTCCCATTGATCGGGTGTATCGAGAAGCAGCCACCACGGAGGGTCCAGGGAGAATTGACTTGGCGCAGCATAAGTGAATTCCCAGTCAATGATTGCAGTAATTGCGTCCGACGCAGTAAGGAGAATGTTTGATGGGCGAAGGTCATCGCAGTAAAGACGGAATGAATCGGAATTCGAAGGCATTGAGGACAGCTTCATGCTCTTGGTTTTTGACTGAGCCGACCAGTTGTCCTCTTTGAAACCAAATTTAGAGAGCTTCCCGTCCTTGGCGAGTCTACGGAAGAGTTGTCGAGCGACGTACTTGTTTCTGCATTCCTGTTCCGTTCTGACGAGATCATTTTGCTGAAAGATGAGCTGAGCAATATGCATCTCTGCAAGCCATACATAGTATTCATCAGCGTTTTGATATGTCTTTGATTGAGGTGGGAGAATTACGCCCGGAATATTTGCAAGCTGAAGCATATCGTTCATATTCTTTGTAACAGGCCTTGCTGCGATCGAGAAGGTACCCGGGTTGACCTCGACCAGTGATCCGATTCGAGGGAATGTATGTTGCGAAAGTTCGAGCAAGCATGCCGCTACATGCTGATAGTGGTTTTGAAGGACTTCCTCGGGAATATCGGGGTTCAATGTGAACGGTTTGGAAACGTCCTCGTTTGTAGCATTGTGAGCTGTAGACATGCAGTGGAGGTGCTCAATGTATTCCATAATAATGAATGATCCCAGTTTCGGATCCTCACCGTGGAAGAAAGTCCGAGCGACCGGGATCTTGGTGTGCTTCTCGAGGTACATCATCGTCGCAGCCTCAATAGAGGTTTTCTCAACCGGAAACTGGGCGTAACATGGAACAGGTCGTCGAACCAAGACTTCAGAGTCAAACCCCTCAACTTTGAGTCTGTATATGATATTATAGCCTCCGATACTCATGGGGCTAACCCATTTGGCGGTACTTCCAAACTTCGCTGTCCCGAGGTCTTCAACAGCGTGTAGTGTAGATCGTTGGCGAAGCTTTGGCAGCACTTTCTCCCATTCTTCGTCATTTTTGTCCCACACGAGGTAATCGAAGTCGTCGGAGCCTTCAATCATGATGTTGACCGAGTGACGTTGAAAATAGCGGTAGATAGGGATCTTCGCTCGATGAATTAACTGCGATGAAGGGAGTTTGAGAGAAAATAATTCCACCGAATGACCGAATTAACGGATCGAAGGCGGATGGTAACTGATAAGATATATTTGGACAAAGGGATGAGCTATTTCAGTTTGTTGGCCATGGTGTTTCGATGAAGCATGAGATTCTGGTTGGTGGCGGGCGGCTGTATTGTAGCATTTGATGTCTCATAATGATTGAACACCAGGAGCGCGCGCGTTGATGCCGCGATTTCCTTCCGCCTACCGTTCGTTATAATTAGGGAATGGCTGGTTTATTTTTGGGGATGAAGATAACGCTGAAAAAGCATCTGACTTAGCTAAGATCCATAGATTAGAACCATGATTTTGATGGGTGGGAGGTGTCCAGATTCCGGTCATGAAACAATGAGAACAGCAGGTCATTGCGCAAGGCTGGCACAACTTGAAGCTAGTACGTGGAGACTCCGAAACAGGGTAAATAATACTATCCCTCCCCTGATGAATGTTAAATAATTCTACGGGGTTTCCAGCCTACATTTTAACATTCATCAGGGGGGAGGGATAGTACCACAGTACATTAAAGCTACAACAGGGGGGGGAGCTAGTCGCATCTTATAGAAGGGTAAAAAGATTTAACGCCTGTGAAAGCCCCTTGAATCTGTTGTTTGCTAAGACCATACCGCGAAATTATACAAGCAGAGATAATTTCAAACGCAAAACTAACAAATGTTTTGTTGCGCATCTGGTATTATGCTTATTCATGCAGTGCGGGTGTTTGTCAAGCGAGTATATGCAAGGTGCAAAATTGGATGAAGGTCATGTATCTTTGCTCTGGATTTAGCGAGTGTTCTCCTTTTTCCCCCATGGATGCGTTTTCATTGCAGATGATTTCGCCCCTCTAGTTCGTGTTGCCTCTGAGCCAGACCTAATAGCTGCAAATGATAGGCCCTGATTAAACTGAGCGGAAATTGGATTACTGGACATTTTATTGTTCACTGTTCTGCAGTATGAGAACAATGTCTTCTGACCTATGCCTCTATCTCCGAAATGCTCTATATTGACAAGGTCCCACAAGTTTGTTCTCAAAACACGGCGTAAGTAAACAGGTTATGGACAGCATGAAATATTTCAATATATAACGTTTATGCAAAGTTTACAAGGCCTTCCCGGAATAGGCTCCAACACATTTCCCTTAGTATCAAAAACATATCGAATACCCAACTACACAGCAATATGGACAGTGTGCCCTCTTCTCCCAAGAGACAATCGTTGACTTTCTTCGAGTGGAGCACACTAAGATGGACGCGTCATGGTGTAACTATGATATTTGGCACGGAAGTTGCTAGGAGCGCTCTTCTCACAGACATTGCAGCTTACACGGACTACCTTGCGGTATTCGGTACTGAGACTGAGGTTATTGAATTGAAGGATCTCCAAGAACGCATTACAGGAGCTTCATTTGACTATGTACCCATGCTTAAACAAGCCAAGAGTGCCGATGGAGTTACTTGCAAAGTCTTCTCCTTTGCAGAGTCTGTTGCAAGATACCCTCAGCAACATAGCCTCTCGCAGCGATATACGTGGTATAGACAGCATCTAAGAAATTGCAAAGCTGTAGTAGATGAAGTAGTCTATAATAAGGCAAGACAGCAGCGGATGGACGGTGATCGAAGAGAGCTCTATGGGCGCCCGCGAGAAGCCGACACCGATGTTTTACGGGAGCTGCACGAAACAAGAGGTGCAGCAGAGGCTATACTTAACGCTACACGCATAATTTCGGAGGCCCTCAATAAAGAAGTTCAAGGTCAGGTAACTCTCGCCCTCGAAATTATAATGAGCTGCCTGATCAAAGAGACAGCGCCGTCAAAAGGGGATCAAAATAGAATTGAGAACTGGATATATGGAGCAGCAGGAACTCTACTCAACGCTTTAAGAGATAACGGTGCCCTGCCATTCAACTTCTTCTTCCTAATGGATCATAAAACTCCTTCACGACCGCAACGAATTCCTCGACGAGAACGAAATCCGAGCGCAATACGTCGGCGTAAATCAAGTGTCTTCATCGCAAATGCGGAGCGACGTGCCCAAAAGCAACGTCTGGAGAACGAAACAGTGCCAGATTTCCTAGAGAATATCACTGCAGACTTAATCCTTTTCCAAAAATACATGGAAAAATCCGGCGACGCACAGTTCCTAGAACAGTGGCGGAACCTAGGAGATTTCCTCGGAAACTTGCCGAGAACAGAGTTCGCGGGACCATGAGACTGAGTAGTCCACTGTTTCATTTCTTGTCTCTCCACTACTCTCCATATTGAAGATCTTGGGAGGTCGTTTGCTAAATCTCTTTTCTAGAAACATCAATAGTCTTTGCGCAATTTTAACAGAAAGTCTTGCAATACTGCACTTCCCATAGTCTGAATGTGACGTAATTAAGTGAAAACAAAAAAAAATGGAGAGAAGACAGCCGAAGTAGATGAGGCGGAGGCGCGAACAGGGTGCGTAAACAGAATATTGCATTCGTATTGTGTAGAAGGAGTTTGAGTGAGAGGAGAACAATAAGGAAAGCTTGTTTTTAAAGATTCTTTGTTCGAGGGCACGCCGAAAACGACACAGGATACCGCCTATATTGCAATGTGGAATTAGATTGATTTTTCCTTTGGTGAGAAGACTGCGCTTGAAGATAGAGTATCTGCGACGTTCTTAATAAATAGCTGGCTCGTGTAGGATTTAAGGCAGATCGTCCAGTGATGGTTCATTTCATGACATCAAAGCAGATTTCTTCCGACGTTCCTTGAAGTAAAAATCGGGACCCCTGCAGGATGACGAATTAAGCGGTTCTTAGCCCTTTAAAGCCCGCGCATAATTGTTGATACTTACGTATACGGTATATTTATAAGATTTTAGGATGATAAGGAATATCAGCACAAACGTAATATATTATTGTTGTGACTAATTCACTTGACCTAGAGCAATTCATTATATAACTTCCAAAGAATAATTATAAGACTTTTATCTAGTCACGTTTTCGTACCAACTACTGTAAGGCTGTGTGAGGTTGAATCTAACATTAGGGCCTCCCCACGAAGTCTAGTGCCCCTCACTACGACGACTCTTCGACACCAGCGATCTCGCCTGGACAACCATCTCCACACTTGACATCCTTTTTACGAATGACACAAAAGAACCTCCAACGATTCTTGACGGACTGTCAGTAGCTTCAATCAATTCATCTGTCATCCGGTGAAGTTCCACAAAACCCATCCTGTTTCCTGTCGTCACAGATGGCTCCACCGTCAAGTGGCAAGCCAGGGGGAGATTTCGATATGCCGCTCTATCGGTATTCACCATGGCAATGTTAGGGTAGGTGGGCAGTAACTCTCTCTCTCTACAAATACATATTCCCTTTCTGTTGTGGAATATCTCATATTTAAGCCTTCAATTCGACTTATGTTCAAATTAATGGCACAGAATCAAGGAAGCAGCATAGCCGGCAACCAGCAGCTTCATCATCCTCGTACCAACAGCAATAGCCTACCATTTCCCAGCACACAAACCATCACTAAGATTCCCCCCAAACCTCGAAATAGTAACGATCATGAGAGGCATATCTCGAGACCTAGCCTGCAACCTGCATCCCATAATAGGGCACAGCAGAAGACTCGCCGTCAGCCTCAACCATTTACACTGGCAGGTGGCAGACTCCCTCTAACACATGGCCGGAGCTACGTTGATCCTACCTACTACGAGTACAACCCAACCTACCAGAACGAGCAGAACACGCCCTTATGGGGTCTGGCAAAACCTCTGCCTCGCATCGTGAGGCCAGGAATGAGAAGGGGATATGGCGGGAAAGAACTAGGAATAGTTGAGGATGCTGAAGCAGAGATTGCGGCACCCGGCACTTCTGAAGCAATACCACAAGTGGGAATGATCGCCGATCAGAGGTATAAGGAGGGAAAGGAGCCATCTACGGTCAAGGAGAAAGGATGTAGCGAGCGTAGTTATGGTCGCCATAGAGAAAGGAGATCACATACGCAGAGCTCAATGGGTAGAGCTAGATCACAAAATAGTATTGTTGATACTTATTCTTCACCTTTACACGAAGAGGGTGACCCGTTGGACGAATGGGGAGCTCAGCAGACGACACATCCGAATGATGACCCTTATGACGATCAGCATGGAGATCTTGGAGAAAGATGGATGGGCAGGCTTTCGAGCGTACAGGAGACGCCGCTCCAGCTATTGTCCAGAAGTAGTACAATTCCGGTCAATCTCCGAAGTAAAAGTGTGGATGTGGACGAAATTGACCTCGAGGCAGGTGGCAAAGCTGACGAATGGTCCGTGGATGACGAAGATGCAGAGCGTTATATAGAGGAAGAGAGAGATATGCACAACTCGTGGGCAGAAATCCGAATGAAATTTAGAGAGCCGCTTGCGGAATGTCTAGCTGTAAGTTTGTCATTGCACTTCTGCACCAGCCACTGATTTCAGCAGACCATGGTAGCGGTCCTGATCGGCCTCTGCACTAACCTCGCTGTCCAAACTTCTAATGACACATCTGGATCTTATCAGTCCACAAATTGGGCTTGGGGGCTCGGCGTCACTGTTGGCATTTACATCGCTGGTGGCATTTCAGGAGCTCACATAAACCCTGCTATATCTCTAATGCTCTGCCTCTACCGCGGCTTTCCATTCCGCAAAGCTCTCATCTACATATCTGCTCAAGTTTTTGGGGCCTTTCTAGCAGGTCTCATAGCCTACGGCGTGTACAAAGACGCCATAATTGCTTTCGATGCCATGGGCGGCTCCGTCGCAGTCGATGGCGGAAGCACTAGCGCTGTTGGGCTCCATGTAGGTGGAAGCGAGAGATCATTCTTCACGCAGCCCGCTTCTTTCGCCGGCACTGGCACGGGCTTCTTCAATGAATTCGTCGCCACTGCAATCCTAGCCTGCGCCATTCTTGCTCTCGGTGATGACTCCAACGCACCTCCAGGCGCCGGTATGCACGCTCTCATCCTCGGACTTATCGTCACTGTCCTCTCCATGGCATTCGGTTACAACACTGCCGCTTGCTTGAATCCAGCTAGAGACTTGGGACCTAGAATAGCCACCGCCCTTGTCGGATATGGGGGCCAGGTATTCACGACAAGTAATGGGTGGTGGATTTATGGCGCTTGGGGGGCGACGATTACAGGTTCGCTGGTAGGTGGCTTCTTCTATGATATGGCTATCTTTGTCGGGGGTGAGAGTCCGGTAAATTACCCGAGGGGCAAGAGGAGGAAGGTCAAGAGGAAGGCGAAGAATGCGACCAGGAGATGGTGGAGTTTGACAAGAGGGGGAGAGGGAGGAGGGGTAATATTATGACCATCGAACTGCGGGATATGATCAGATATAGTACGAACTCCGAACCATGCATAATTTGTGCGAGCGTCTTCATAATAGGCACCTGAAACCAAGTTCTGGAGGAACTCAGGGCGATTCAAAGCTTCATATTTTGAATCAAGATTTTCTCATATAGAAAGGGAATACTCGTTTCCGGGGCTATATGAGAAAATCTTGATTCAAAAGATGGTTCGATCCAACCTTGATCGCATGAAAACACCCTCGGGGCCTCGCCCACGAAATTCCATCTTCTCCTCATTATCAATCAAACAATACTGCAGATAGACGTTATTTTGCCTCTATCGGATCCCAATCCACTAGCTTCCTTTCCTTCTTGTCCTCCGTTTTCCATGCCCTAAATGGCTCTCTAGCCGCCGCTCTTTTCTCATCATTTAATAAGTTGAGCCTGGTCCCTTGACTCTCATATTTCGTTCCTGGAAACAGCTTTCTCTACAGTCTTAAAGGATTAGGAGCTTTCACGACATAAGAATAGCTGCTAGTTTCTGTCAGTGACGGAAACGATAGATGTCTTTGATTAGTCCGCATTTTAGGCCGGGAAAGCACTGCACTTCAGGGGCTCGCTTAGTACATGTAATCAAAGGGTTCCATATTATATATCCCCTTGACAAGCGCAGCTAATGCTAAGGCTCACTAATTCAGGAGACTAAGTGGAGAGTCTCATTAGATCTATTCGAATTGCATCTGCTGTTTGTTCCTTTTTTTTATATTCTGGTACCCGAAGAATCAATTAATTAAGCAAGCTCTGAGTCTCTCAAGTGATGATGTAACTCAGAGTTACTACTCACTCGATGACAAGAAAGCAATTCTGATGCTTTGGCTATCGGCTACGTAGCTTCTTAGGGCCTGTACAGTGAATGTTGAAATAGTAGAACTTGTTTAATCTGAAAAATTGCTTGGTTTTGACGAGGTATCATCATCATGAAAGGGTATCATGTAGAGAAGGCGGAGTACGACCAGAATTCCAATGCTTGATATTGCTTGTTAATCCGAGGACCTTTTTTAAGAGTATTCATTAATGTCTAGAGAATCTTTGTTGGGGTCTTTAAAATGACGAATATCAGAATTCACCTGATAAATTATTTCAACTTATTTGAGCCGAATTCCTCAATTCCAATTCATATGAGAGGTGTTCACTCCTCCAACTTCTCCTCTCCTGATCGTAGTAGCAGTGAATAGTTTGATTTTGATTCTGTTTGTGTTCCCATTCAATACCACCCTAGAATACCTTAGTCTAGTCACACTGCCTGCTTCAAGTGATTCACATTCTGGAAGCGTTCCTTATTACTTTGCCTTGATCTGTTAGCTCTTATTGCAGTCGTTAAGCGTAGTCTCGGCCGTTTCATTCACTTGAGCATTGCCGTGACTCGGTCAGATGATGTTCTTGAACCTCAGGAACAATAACACCTTTCGAATATGTTCACTAGGCTATGAATCAATGTTTTGTTTCAAGTTGTGACTAATAAGGCAAGAAGAGGCCTCTTCTACCTATTTATACACTCCTTCCTCCTCTTCCCTGCTAAGTTCTAGTATTCTATCCAACATCAACAACATCCATAGCCTCATATCAAATTCTCAATCTTACCACTACTAAAGTATCTTCGCTACAGCGCCCTTCAATGCAACTCTTATCACTCCTTCTTACCTTCGGCTTCTTCGCAGCTAGTTTCTGCGATGTCGTCACCATCATCCCCGTCAACACGCCCATGCCCGTCGATCCTCTCTCCTGCACACCAGACAAAGGCCCTAATACCTGCCTCCTCAACTACCAAACAAACAGCGGGTACGTAGTCGGTGTAGATGTTCCGAAGAAATGGGTCGCCGCCTACGTCTATGCGCCAAGTTGCCAAGTTTGGGGCCAAAAGACAGTTGATATACCGGGAGCAGCGACCTTCTACAACTGGGGACTGAGCAAGAAATATCCGCTGCTATTGAGCTCCGAGAAACTGGATGGAGTGAGTTTCAACACACCGAGATTCTACTATGATGGGGTTACCTATACCTTTGCGGATTGTTCTTGTCGTGGACTTGGGAGTGGCAACTTTGCGTGCGCTTGTCCTTTCCACTGTAACCCGTTTCCGTTGGAATGAAAGGATAGAGTATCCACGAGAGATACCAGGAGGAGCTGATCATATGGCTCTGGCAATCCTTAACGGAGGTAATCGTGACTCATACGAGTGGATGTTTTGAGGTATTTTGGGTTTTGAAGTTTGTGCTTGGGATATATCACCTACGAATAAGTGGTGGTCGACTTTTCATTTTTGAAAGGGCGGGGTTCTCAAGTTACACAGATCGCATAAAGCTCATGGTTCGATTTGCGAGATCTTAGGATGACATCGTTTTACAATAGACCTTTTACCCATATGAAATTCTTCAATGAACAAAACTTCTCGCTTGACTTGCTTTACAGTAGTGCTATCGCTCGGTAAATAAGACATCGTTTTGGTTTCAGGCTTTATCAAATTAAACTAAGAGAGAAACATATCATTTTGTCCTTATTCAAATACCCTACTTGATTTTATTGGCAGTCAATCTTAGGTGCCAGAATTGTTCCATGTTGTTGTTGGCAGACTGAGTCCGGTGGAACTTCGGTAGAATATAATGCCGAGCTACAGCCAGATGTCCAGATCTTGAGCTTACATATATATCGATTGCATCCAGTCCCTGCCCTCAACAACTCCACAACAAAACCGCTTCGGAAAGACAAGATGCCTTCCTCTGTCAGCATCGGATCCTCTGCAGAGTTCAGCAAGTTGCTGGGCTCATCTACCATTGTTGTAGCAGATTGTAAGCTTCCCCCTCGCCACCATCCCGCATCTCTAACAACCCCTCAGTCTATGCAGATTGGTGTGGACCATGCAAAGCTATCGCTCCTACCTACGAATCTCTAGCTGCGAAACATTCGAAGCCGAATCGCGTCACATTCACTAAGGTCAATGTCGATAATCAGCAGGAGATTGCACAGAAATATGGCGTTAGAGCGTAGGTCGCGCATCCTTTCTTCTCAAGCCGAATCTAATAGCGACCAGCATGCCTACCTTCATGATCTTTCGCTCAGGCAGCATCATTAACACTATTCGCGGCGCCGATACCCGTGGCCTCACAACCGCCATCGAATCTGCCGTCAAGCTTGCCGGTCCAGCGACTCCAACCTATTCCTCTGCTGGCCGAACACTTGGCGGAGCTCCGTCTCACCGAGCATCTATGGCGCGGCCATTCAACTTCAAGGGTATCATCGATGCGATCATTGCGTTCCTGGGCCTATACTTTATAAGCTTGTTCTCATTTGATGCATATGCAGCCGCGGAGAACAGCCCGTTTAATATCAATAAGGCTGGTCAACCACAGGTTACGGTTGCGGGGGGGAAGAAGGTTGAGAAGAGGACGGGAGCTGCGACACAGATTGGCAAGAAGTTGGGGACTATTGCTGATCTGGCGGGTAAAGATTAGAGAGGATAGCAGGTAAGGAGTTTGGGCGTCTGGTGATTCGACTCGTAGGAGCATGGAATCATAAATATATTTTGTTTTGCTACATCAGCCCCCGCTGCTCCAACCTCTTCGTGAAGTGCTTTAACTGTGGCCTATGTAAGGTAACGCATTGGCCTGACATTCTTGTTGTTCTTGGTTCATTTATAAGTATGGATTTACCGGCTCATTCTATGCTCAAATCCTAAGTCGAGATAACCGAATATCTATTGCAGATTATCCAGCCCCAAACAGCTTTTAGTGACTAATCTATGCGAAATGGGCAGCCTCTTGTGGATTAATGGGTATCAGCGGACAGAAGTGTTGGATATAGCATTGTGAGTATCGGCCTCAATCATTCTGGTTTTATCCTGCGGGTGGTAGATAAAGACTGATGGGCAGGTGACTTTGAAGATTGTAGATGTATTAATTGACTGTTTCTACTTGTGACTATCTATAGTTCCAGGCTAGTTATTTAATATCAAGCTCAAGAACATCTAGTGAGTGAATAGCACTCTTTCTAAGCTGCCTTGTTGACTCTGATGGCTCAATAGCTCGGCTAATATTGGCTCCGAAAGCTCTTCAGCTGAGCAACATCTCGTCGCCAGATCGCTATATATCGATTGTATAGAACCCACAGTGCGAAATATATCTGTAGGTTTGAATCTCAAGTCCCTCAAGGCACCCACAATGGCTTGTTCTCCTCATACTTCTAGTAATTCAATAGGAGATAAAATTTCGCCTCTTAGTCATCGAGCCTGCTTGAAAGCTTTATACTCCGCTAAGTGGTCGGTCAGAATCTATACTACTCCCGTCTAATTCAAAGCAGAAGACACTTTCCTATATATGAGGTTCGCCAGATGATAGTCATAAAATCACGCACTGAACGACACCGCTTCCTGAGTCACGAGATTGCCGAGGTAGCCCTGAGACGTACCAAAGCCAAGGAATATATAAATATTGACGAGAAGCAGCAGCCGGCCAGCTCCAATTATTCAATCTATTTCCTCGTGATCCTGAAAAGGCCAGAGTGTATTAAATTCCGTCCTCTCTTCATCTGTATCAGCGCCCTCAGCAAGCTCATCTTTAATAAGTCTAGCCCTCTCTAGCGCACTCTCAAATTCATCGTTCAGTACCAAGCCGTCAATATTAATCCCAATGAAATCACGCACGTGCTGCATCTGTTCGTCCACACTGTTCTGCTTGGCGTGTCTGTCGAGGCATTCCTCGACTTCCGCTGGGGAGTAGCAAACCGGGGGATTGTCTTCTGGGGAACCAATTTCGGGCCACTGCGCAAGAGTTTTGATCAACTGGGCTTGGAGAGATGTATTATCACCTTCCCATGGCCGCCCAGCAATATCATAAAGCTGGTTCCTCAAAACCAGGTTGAACTTTCCCATTGCATGGAAGTGGGGCTTGTTGAGGTCACTTGTGTAGCCAAGGTAGAAGTAGTGCACTTGCCGTCGCCTGTATCGTTCCATCTCTACTTTCTTGTCACTGCTGGTCATGTTGGGGAAATCTTCTGCGAGCTCTGGACGCCGGAAACTCTCGGAATCATCGTCACCGTAATTCTGAAAATGCTTCGGGATTTTGGCTTGTAAAAATAATGGAAGGATACTGGCATGTTGCCAGTCGATGATGCCAGTGATGTCGCCAGAGTCGGACATGAAGATATTACTGGGTGAGAGGTCAGGGTGACGAATAGTAGGTACGTTCAGCTGCATATCTCTTGGAACGAGGTGAGGAGCAAGCTTCAGGTAGTCTGATAGATGATGAATCTGCATCTGGGGATCCGTCATTTGACCATGATAGAGCTCCCTGTAGAATGGTTCTCGCGGATACCGCTTCTCGCCGAATCTCCGGAGCCATAGGATCTCCCTCTCACCAACAGCTTTCAAAACTTCGTCACTGTTATTCCCTGATATTTCGGTTAGCTACTCTATGTTAGGATCATACAGATAGGTGCGCTCACAAGGTCCACGATTGGCAGCCAGCTTATGTCGCTTTTGATGCCACCAAAGATACTCGGTCGAGGGTCCAATGCAGAATTTGCCTAAATTTCCGAGGCTCTTGTGTTCGGGCATATTCACACACTTGACATCGGGACCCAAGGAATCTTTGAAAAAAATACTGCCACTAGCTGGAAATCGAATGCCAAACAGAACCCTTTCTATATCCACAATCTTCTTGACAACCATCCTCCTTTCTTTAAATGTCATAGTATACCACGTATCTGCCAACTCTCTCCCCGAAACTCGTTCCATGATGATATATTCAGACCCAAGTGGATTGGACGCTGATGAGCTCCAGTCGAGGATCTTGGGAATCGGAATGCCATGCATACGTAGAAACTCCATTGTGGCAACCTCACTAGCGACGCCGTATTTGTGAGGAACTGTACAAGGATATGGTAGCCGCGCGATGACCTTCAATCCATTGCGGAACTTTGCTTCAAAGATACGGTATGAACCGCCTTCTGCGAGTTTTGAGACAAGTACAATGTCGGTATGGAGTAGCCCGACAGATTTTGCAACAAGGTGACACAGTTCGTTTATGTTGAAATAGAGCTGCCTCTCCGACAGACGCAAATGTTCATTGTACCTATAAGCACGTGTAGATTCAGTGAACGTAGAATGTAAAGAACATCTGATCAGATCCATAGACTCACAACCACCTTCCAGACGTGTAATTGAAGAATGAGTTGGTCGAGTCGTTGATCTTGGCCGTTGCTCCCTGACGGCTTTTCATGCTGTAGTTGCGCAACTGAATTGCCAATGGAACTAGCTGATCTCTACCATGAGGCGTGCAAGTATAACGGAGAGCTGTTCCGACAAGGCAAATCCTCTTCATTATGTGAATGCGAGGTCCCAGCCGTTGCACATTAAAATTCAGAATAATCGGTCCTGCGCAGGCTACGGGGATTTTTAAGAATTCATGGAATTAGAATCGTGGCTGGGCCGAGGATTTGGATATTGGCTCCACGTGACCATAAGATTTAATTGAGTGATCCGAGCGACGGATGGTATTGTATAGATATAGAAGGGAGAAATATAGATAAAGTAGAAGAGAAGATGAAACTATTTTGAAGCACCGTACCAAGATGTGGTGGCGCGTGCGCGCTGACTTATAATTATCCGTACGGTACGGAGCTGGCCATACACCTTACCTCTCCAATTCACCAGAGGCATTGAATATCATGTTTTCTCATCCTCATATATGCTCGCGGCTGCGAATGCCATTCTTGCATAGATCTCGCTTTATTTCAATTCCCTACTTGTGTAGTGCAAGTCGCTTTGCATCACGCTCCATGACATCCTCCGTCACTCCGTTTGAAGAAGAGAGGGAGGCGGGCTTCGCAAAGTTCTACCCGATGACATTGGGTGAAGTCATCAATAAAAATTATAAGGTCGTAGCAAAACTTGGCTTTGAATCAGCAAGCACGATATGGTGCTGTCGTAACCTGACGTGAGTGTAATCAGCGCGGAGCGCGTAAGGCGGAGCTTGAGCCTAGCATTAACCAGATATATATATGCAGCACGAATAAGTACGCAGCACTGAAAATTTACGCCCATGGTTTAATTGCCAAAGATGAAGTTAACAACGAAGCCGCCATCTACAAACATCTTAGCACCGCAGGGAACCCCGATCATCCTGGCAAGTTGTATGTCCGTACTATTCAAGATTCCTTCTTCGTCAGGAGCAGAACTGGAAATCTACATCAATGCTTAGTTCACGAGCTTCTTTCCAACGACATATTAAGCCTTAGGTATACTCGGCCAGATCGCAAAATTCCTGAGGCAATGCTCAAGCAAATATTGATCCATTTGCTGCTCGCACTAGATTTCTTGCATAGCGACTGCCATATTATCCATACAGGTTAGGTCCCTCTTCGTATTATGCTTTAGGAAACATTGACAGAGTGCCAGATATAAAAGAAGAAAATATCTTGCTGGGCCTCGCCGACTTATCCGTCGTAGAGCAACTAGACACAACGGAAATAGTAGCGTCGAGCCTCCACAAAACCGTCAACGGGTATAATTTTTACAGAAGCGCAAATTTCGGGATTCCAACAACGTTTGGCCGCCCTATCCTGTGCGATTTCTCCCTTGCTCGGAATGGAGAGGTTGAGCACTGCCATGACATCCAGCCGGATCCTTACCGGGCTCCCGAAGTCATTCTAGAGATGTCCTGGGGCTATGCTGTTGACGTATGGAACGTCGGAGTCATGGTGCGAGTTTTCTTACACAGGCTGATAGCGTGACTAATGAGAGATGCTAGGTCTGGGATATGTTTGAAAATAAAAGCCTGTTCAATGGTCTTGATCCCGAGACTGGCAAGTATGAAAACCGTTTCCATCTTGCTAGTATAGTTGGCCTTTTGGGACCCCCTCCCCTCGAGTTCCTCCAACAAAGCGAGTTCAGCTCTGTTTACTTCGATGACAAAGGTAAGCACTTGATTCTAAAGATGTGCATGTGTCCGCCAGCTTAAATTGCATATGACAGGAAATTGGAGGTGTCTGAATCCTGTCCCATTGATGTCCTGGGAAGAATCTGAGGAGAACCTCGAATCTTATAATAAGAAATGCTTCCTCGACTTCATCCGCAAAATGGTCAGGTGGACGCCAGAATCTAGAGCCTCGCCCTCCGAGCTATTAGAAGACCCTTGGCTTCTAGGAGATGTGGGGGAGTAGGAATTAGTCTTGGTTGCGGCTTGCCGCATATACTAATCTAGAAGATTGATACATATGCCACCTCTCATAGTAGTATAGTACTAACCATCGTGGGGCACCGGCCCCAGACTCCCCTATAGAAAATTCGCTACACAGCCATCCGACCTTCCACACCCAAATCACAAACCCGATAAACCAATTTCTTCGCCCTGATCCTCCCCTCCCTCAGATCCTCCAATCCCATACCAATACCCTCCAACCCCTCTCTAACCTCGATTGGATGCGACACAAGCTTCTCTTCTTCAAAAAGCTTCACCACAACGGGACCCCATCTCTTCGCAAACTCGTGGTTCTGCGGCATCGCAGGTACATGAAAGGTACCGAAAACATCAAAAGCATAGTCGAGAATCGTGTACACGAGGGTGATGTCAGTCTTGACATCTGTACGCGGAAAGGGAATACCAGTCATGACGAGACTGCTATAGTGTAAACCAGTAGCTGCAGAAGCAGATGAAGAGGAGAATGCGTCGGCGCATATTTGAGGAGCGTTGCCTTCTCCGATAGTATCCCAGATGTAGCGAAGTTTGTTATTGGTGTACAGACGGATCTCAGAGCCGACGGTAGGAGAGTTGTAGTCGAAAACTCGGTCTGCGCCAAGGGATTTGACGAAGTTGAAGTTACTGGGTGAACAAGTGGTTATGACTTCGAGGCCGGAACTACATTCGATTAATATTTATTCACAAACAGGCGATGAATGAGTTCATTAGCAAGATGAGAACACTCACAGTTTCGCCATCTGAATCGCCAAGCTCCCCATGGCTGTACTACCGCCGTATATAAGCACAGGGAAAGTCTCTTCAGACCTCACAGGCTCCGTCGGCCATGGTAGCTCAAGACTCTGATACAACCCCTGCCCTACAGTATAAACCTGTACACCCAGCGACGCCGCATCCTCAAACCCCATATTCCCTGGAATCTTCAACGTGACATCCCCCCTAACGACAATGAACTCAGCAAAAGCACCATCTTCCGGCTCTGCGGTGTGACAGCTATGCGCGAAACCGAAGACACGGTCGCCGGGTTGAAAAGTACGGGTCACAGCACTGGTGATGCTGCCAATTTCCTCGACGATGCCGGAGAAATCACAGCCAATTGTCAGGGGTCCATCTGGGATGTGGGTGTTTTGTGTGTTTTTCCAGTCGGTGGGGTTTACGGCGATGCAGATTACTTTGATGAGGAGATGGTCTGGTCGTAAGATTGGTTTGGGTACGTTGAGGATTGCGGCGTGGTTTTTGGAGAGGAGTTTGTAGGCTTTCATTTTTTTGGGGGGGGCGGAGGGGGGGGTTGGTTGGAATTCGGAATTATATTGGGGATTTGATGGAAGCTTAGATTCTCTGAATGAGTGAGATTGAGCGGTTTTAATGATTAAGTATCATGCCAGTCAATAGATAAGAGAGAAACAAGCGTACATACCGCATGCAGTTGTCCACTTCATTCGGTACATCTTTTCCAACTCCTCCGGGCTTTTCATTGCACCGCCGGTAAGTATCTTCTCCGATCGAGATTCAGCATCTCGTTCATTGGTCTATTTCTCATCAAGGTTCCAATATTCCTGACTTAAGAGCGTTCAATACCGAGGAGAATCCTTCTTCGGTATTCGCTTGCTGGACCATACATATTTGTCTATTATTGCAGTACTGTATCTAGGGTAGGAATCGATCGTGGAATTACTGAAGATATTGTGTGTCTGTTTTATTCCTGTCGATGTTTTTCAGGACTTTATCTGGGGATGGTCAAGCAATGTAAGCTGTCATTGTTGAGAAGTTCAGAGGGGTTGTTGGGAAGTGTATATTGGGACTTTCAGTTACAAGTTAGCTGTAAAAGAAGAATGGATGAGGATCTTTTATGGAGATATTTCAATGTCTAGATGACTTTAGTATTTCCGACTTGAGATACTGAATTGCCTTCCAGAATCCAGACATCCATGACTCGAGAGACGATATTTGATCATATCACGTGATATAAAATTTGTCGCCTTCCAACTTAATGCTTTCTTACCAGCGAGGAAAGGAAAGTAGAAAATTGGAAATATGGCTACGAGTATTTGAAGAATGGGTTCAATGAAAGATGAGAACTTGCTCAACTATTCCGTCTGGTAAAAGAAAAAGAGACGATGAAACGAACACGTGCCCTCCCCCCCCCCAGTCAGTGCCATCCTTCTGGCCCTACCTTATCCATCCTCATCATCCCTTTCTCCCATTCATCTCTTCAAATCCGCACATCAAACAAGGCATCTGAATCACCCCAGATCTACCATCTACCACCTCTCCGACCCAAGGATACTGTACACAAATACACATCATGCAAACATCATACACGTAACGGAAAACATCCAGTTCACGCTCTAGCACGAGCCCACCGTACCGGTCGCATACTTACTGTATAGTACAGTACATGAAATCTCCGAATCTGAAGCATCGCGCGTTTGAGCTTAGGATCGAGAATACGAACCAGAGCAATATGGGATGCGAGCTAAATGATATACGTACTTCGTATGAGACCTTGCGAAAGAGAGAGAGGGACAGAGAGGCGGGGGAGGGGGGGATGGCGGAAGCTTGTTTAGGAGATCAAACGGGGGTTGTTTGATGATTAGATCTAGTTCCCCCAACCGAGCGGAGGGAAAATGAAGAAAACGAAAATAGGATGTTGTACAGGTGGGCTACGAAGAGGTACTGGGAAAGATGTTCGGTGGTTACATGTTTGGAGCTTGCTTTCGGGCGGCGAACCTTTGCGACCTTTGCGACCGCGGCCTTGTGTGTCTTTCTGACGTACTATTTTTTTGGCCTGGTTCCATGTTTGGGATTGATACCTCTGTGGCGGGACCAGAGGAGCGACCGAGGATTCTATGGTGAGGGATGACGGCAGGGAAAGGAAGGGAGTGGTACTTTGTTACAGGACAGAACAGGATTTCACGGGATTGCGATGTTGTACCCTACTTAACCCTACGCATACTGTACTCGCCTCACAGGCTGCTGTCGCCGATCTTTGATGGTGAAGAAGGAAAGGACTGCGATGGTAGATGGGATATACAGGTCTGAGAGTCATGAAGTGGAATGGCGATACGGATGCTGAGTTGAAGCGCAAGCGCCCCTTTACTGTTTGTTTTGGATTTATGAAGAGGAAGCGAAGCGCTGGAAGGGAAAGGAAACAGTCGCTTGACTAAGCGAGGGCGAAATCATCAAACACTTCCCACTTCCCCAGCCCCCCACCAATCACATCAAACATCGTACGGTATCAAACAGGGTAGAAAATCCCCTTCGTCCCCGCTCATCTCATCTCATCTCCGAAGCGAGATGGACGCATCGATCATTTGATCGGGGCTCCTAAATTGCGTCAAGATTTGGCGCAATCATATGAGGCTGGCCGCGTGGTTCGTTATATTGCTGATTAGTCGGAACCCATCTGGGTGGTTCTCGATAAGCCCTGGAGGAGAGGAGAAGACTGGACTCGAATACATGTAATGAGATTTTGTATGCAAAGGGCCGGTTGGAAGGGTCTTTGTGGAAGGGGAGCTTAGCGCTTCTGGTGGGAAGCTTGTCTTGTGTCTTGTGTTGTGGTTGTGGTTGTGTTCGGCAGAAAGGTTGATGGGATTGAGAGGAGGCGCACACCTGTGGCGTGTATGTGTGTATGTGTGTGTGTGTGTGTACTTCGTACCTGGTACGGCCCTGACTCAGGTACGATCTACCGAAGAGATCTCGCCACTGATGACATCTCAGAATTCAACAACTCATCAGTACAGCCGTCATCTTCAGCAAAATCTTGATCGGGTCGGCTATCTATCTATTGATCGATAGCTGGCCAGCCAACTACTGACTAACTAAAAAAAACCCTAACAAACCCTTCTGGACAGAATTTTCCCTTTCTCCTCCCTGTCCCCATCTTTACTGTCGCTCAAGCCTTAGATGTGGCACTAGTTGTAGTCAGGTCAGGCACCGGGCGGATGCTAGAGAGATAAACGGGCCTATGAGACGCGAGAGGTTTCGAGATGGTGTTACGGTTACGGGCTAGAAAGATTGGCTTCCAGGGATGGGACAGGGGCGAAAGATTAGGATTTAAGATTACTGTACAACAACTGTAACTTAGGGGATGGAGGGGGGATTTCCAGTGTTTTCCAGCGGGTTTGGTGGGAATGGGTGGCCTAGAGGAGCGTTGCGAATAGCCTGTACGAAGTACTCTACTACGGTAGGAAAGGTTATCCCCGGGCTTTGGAACGCTGAAGGTTAGGGTTTTTTTGGAGGGAGGGGAAAGGCGGTTGGTTGTAATGGATGAATGAAGCTTTTCATGAGTTTCGCATGTCAAGAGACGAAAAGCATGTCAATTAATACAAGATTGTAAGTTCATCTCATTATTCTTTTCCACTTTTCTCTCTTCTCTTCTCTTCTCTTCTCTTCTCTTCTTCTCTTTTCTTTTCTCTTCTTTTCTATACTGCTGGCAGTCAATTAATCCATTCGTTGTCCTTCTGTTTGTTGTGTTGTCAAGACTACTGTACTGGCGGGCCCAGACCAAGACACCCACTCACTCTCCCACTCTCCCACTCTGCTCCGAAATAATCCCCACTCTTTCTTTCCCGCCCGGCGCAAAGTAGAACACACTAACTACTGCACTTCTCTTTCTCTCTTCTGCACCCCAATAATAACCTTCCCTTCTCCCTCCTCCACCTCCTCCTCTTCTTTCCACACACACACACACATCGCACATCTCGCATCCAGACTTCGTTGGCAAAGTCTCTACTCGTCTTTGAAAGATTGACTCTCCTCCTGCTTTCAGCATCTTATCACATCTATCACATACTACTACAGTTTTAGAATACGCGCCAGACCGTTGTATTCCTCACGCTCTCTCTTGTTTGCACTGTCATTGACACCGCACACGACCTACACTACTACAGCTTCACACAGCAACCTACGATCTCTAGAAGTTCATCTTCCCTCGAATCAAAAATGCGCTTCTCACTCCTCGCATTCACGGCCTTGTTGCCATTCCTCGCCCTCGCCGATACCACCAGCTCGCAGACCACAACTATCACCAGCACCGCGACCCTCACCCACACCATCACCGTCTCCGAAGTCGTCGCCTCCGTCTATGCAACCTACCCAACCAACAACAGCACCTCTACCGTCGGCCCAACCGCCTCTTCCTACTACGTTTCTGTAACGGCAAGTGGAGTTGCGATGCAGACTGCCGGCAGCGGAGTGAGCACTGGCGCGACCACGGGCGCAAGTCCGAGCAATACCATGCCAGCAAACTATATGGGCGCCGGCAACAGCTTGAATGCTGCTTGGGCAAGTGGAATGGGAGTCGTGGCGTGCGTGGTCGCTGCGATGTTGTAGGGCTATGAGGATGCGAATCGCGTGTTGATGTTGTTGTTGTTGCGCCGAGGTGTCTTTCAATCCTATCGCTTCTTCTTCGCGCGGCGACATCCGCATTCTTCGCGCACAAACGATCTGCGACATTTTTCAAATTCTCCGGCTCGGTTTCCCTCCCGCAATCTCCGATACGCATATCCTCCTCGTTCTTCACGCGTTCAACTCATCCTCTCTTCACATGCTCCTTATTATTTTTTTGAGAAGCAGAGGGTGAGATGGACATTCACGGCTTTGACGACTTTACCCCCCCCTATACTATACTACATACACGCCTTCTTCGTATATATCGTATATACAAATGTACATGACTGAGTGAATCCAATATCACACTTTAGCTTTCTCCTCGGCTACGGCTACATATTGCTAGGGGAAAGTAAAAGCATATCGATTACTACTTCACTTCGCCCATACCCCGTACACGCGCACGTTTTTTTCACCACTTTTACACACTCTTCGCTTCGACGTGCGTTGATCAGACTGGCTGCTTAACTGCTCCGGTTTTTTTACTCTTCTAATAGCCGGGCATCTTGCCTGGCTGATATCCTTTTTTTTTCTGGCTTAGCTTGACTTGGCCTGGCTTGGTTGGGGGTTTGGTTGTTGTTTTTGATAAAAAGGTGACGAGAGATCTCCTAAATGATGAACGGATTGATGGGTGTATCCTTTCCTTAGCAGGACTGGAATATTTTTCGGGAAAAGGAGATCTCACCGGATAGCAGGATGCAGGATGTATCTTAATCGTTATCAGGATTCAATCTGCGAGACTCTCGTGAAGGAGAGATTTTTGTACAGGCGTGCGGGCGGGCTCCTTTTGTTGTATACTCGCCGCGAGATTCTATTTTTTTTTTCTTCGCTCGGTTTGAGATACCATGGGGTTGAGGGAAGGGAAAGGAAGGGAATGGAGTGTGGATATTCTTGTTTTGTTTTCCCCAACTTTTTTTCAACGAGACGAGTGATGAGAAAGGGGTATGTGGTGAGTGAGAGTGAACTTGTTTGAGAGTCTTTCTCTCTCTCTCACCCACTTTCACTTTCACTTTTACCCCACTTCCAGGGTTTCGTTTACCGAGCAACAACGTCTCCCTGCCTTGCATTCATATCCGTAAATATGTCTGGATGGACGGTGCTTGCTTGCTTGGATGGATGGATGAATCTTGGAGATAGATAGATGTAGATGATGTGTTGAATTTAGATGAAATAAATTAATTTTCGAATCTTTCTTTTTTTAAGAAGGGGAAGGGATTGTCTTTTGTATCTGTCTGTGTGTCCATCCATCCCTTTACAGTATCTTAGGTCCATTCCCCTCCTCTGCTCTCCTCTCCTCTCTCCTCCTCTCCTCTACCTATAAAGAAAGTACAGTATTTCTCTCATCTTTCTAATTCCCCTTCTCGTATAATATACTATATAATAAAATAGATTTCCCTCGCCACCCCTCCCCTCCTTATCCCATTCCACCCACCCCATCCCATCCCATCCCCTCCATCCCCTCCAATCTTCCTTCTTTAGCAATATACATATACAGTAATAAAAAACACAACACAACAGAAATATCAACTATTCCATCCCATCCCTCTCCCACCGCACCCTACCTCCCAATTTTTTTCTCTCAAATAACAAACAAAACAAAACAACCCAAGATAAAGATAAAGATAAAGATATCTCTTCATACATTCATTTATTCATTTCACCAACGTATCAACCATCCAGCAAACCACCCAACCAGCAAACCAAGCAGCTTCATAACAACATGCCTTCAAGGAATGAATTAGATTAGATGAGATTAGATTAGATTCGAGAAGCCAGCCTCCAGTTTCCTCGATATACTAGCAGCACTACTTGAATATTCACTTCTGTGGCGGCAGAGGGGGGGGGGGRGGGGGGGTGGAAGATATATAGCTATGCTATGCTATGCTATAGATATAGATATAGATACGAGAGATCTACTGTTGGATTCACAGGTGTATATACAAAAGCTTCTGGTTATCCTAAAGTCGTGTATAATCTGATTGAGTTGTTCCCTCCGTACGTGGAGGGTTACGGATATA